>JBCEWC010000136.1:0-77336 GCA_038996855.1 Solanum aculeatissimum
ATTTTGAAAATATGAGTGATCCATTAAAATAAATATGGATTAAATGGACTCCTTTTACCTAATATGGGTTGAAATTGCCACCCCTAACTTCACCTGATGCTTATTTCATATTCTGATTATATTGAAAAATTTGAAGAACTTAGGCAGAATTAAATAATAAATTAACCTGAGACTGAAGTGAATTAACATTGGACATGCCAAAATGATTCTGTGAACCATCATCTTGTGATGGATCATTATATCCAGCTTGCGTAAATAGACCTTGAGACCCATGAGCCATATAGTCCTGCACAGATATGAAAGTCTAATAAGCAGAGGACCAGAGGGAACTGGAAGATAGGATAAAGGAGATCATAGGAAACCACTTCACATGTGCCATATAGTCCTGCACATGTATGATGAACTGCATGACTTCAAGACACTATATTCAAAAACATATTTTCCAGGCCAAAAAGAGAGAAATGAGGAGCCAAAGGAGTGGAAGTTTAATTAACCTGAGACATGAATTCATTTCCTGAACCAAAACGGGAGTATCCAGATTGAGAATTCTGGTTTAAAAAGTTCCCTGGAAAAC
The DNA here is from genome assembly GCA_038996855.1 of Solanum aculeatissimum. Taxonomy (NCBI): domain Eukaryota; kingdom Viridiplantae; phylum Streptophyta; class Magnoliopsida; order Solanales; family Solanaceae; genus Solanum; species Solanum aculeatissimum. The sequence goes on from JBCEWC010000136.1 coordinate 575, forward strand.
CAGCCTGTGCTCCTTGACTTGCATAATCTACAGCATATGCACCTTGAGAAGCCTAAATACCAGTACAACAAAGGCCAGTTAATATAAAAAAGAAATGTTATCCTACATAGTTATGCATAATTAAGGCGGCAATGTGCAGATGCAATGAACAAATTACTAGAAATGTAAAAGACAGGCACCTGTGTGGAGAAGTCAGCAACATTATATGGAACATGAGACCCCTGGCTCTTGAAATCATCTCCCACAAAATCCTGATAAAAAAATTTAAGGTAAATATGATGGAGAAAACAAATTAACATATCAATTTTGATTTCCGAATCAATCACCTGTGACATGCTACCCATAGAAAGTCCATCCCGGAATGACTGGCCTGGTCCCTGGATAGCCATCTATAATTGAATAAAAGAAAAAATGCTTACACCAAATCACCTATTTACTATTTGATTGAATAGACAAACTGAAAATTTACTTACATTAGAAGCATATCCTGGTTGAGATAAAGGTCCCCCAACAGAAGGTTGACTGTTTGGATTATCTAATGCAGGAAAGTTGAAGTTAGATCCAATACTTCCAACCGGCTGCTGGGAGCCTTGATGGTGAGGGAGATGACTACCAATTGGGGCATTGGCATTGCCACGTCCAGCCCCAAAACCCCGGCTACCTGGCTGTGGAACATGAGGAACAGCTCCAACAGGCCCATGGACAGCACCCCGAGTAGGAATTGCATATGGTTGTGGAGGGCCTCCATGGTAAGGGGGAAAGGGAACCCGAGGCATTGGATAACCAGCAGGATGAACACCGGGTTTCTGAGTACCATTGGGTACACCAGGTGCCATATAGGAACCTACCAAAATTTTAAAAAACACATCCTCAGCAAAAGCAGACAAATACATGAATAAATATATACTTGAGACTCTTAACAATAATAAACTTCTTCCAAGTTTCTACTGAAACCACTTTGAGAAGAACAGCAAAAGCAGGGTTCTCGAAACATTATCGGATGAAACAGAAATATGTTCTAAAGCAGGAATCCTCGATGCCATAGAACATGAAAACAAACAATTCACAGCCAGTGGAGCTGTGGAGGGAAGTTCAAGTTTCACCATACCCCTAGGACGACTATTTCGCCTATCAGCACTGGGGCCTGAAGCAGATCCAAAGCTATCAACTTGAATTGCTCCAGGTCCACCGCCAAAGAAGAGTCTCCGCTCATTGTAGATCTGCAAACCCATGACACAAAAAAATACCTCATCACACCTCAATATTGACAAATAATCATGCACGAGCAGAGACATGTAACTTTGGTAGAGTATTTAACCACCATCAGTACCTTTTTAGGCTTCTGAAATTGAACCATGCTCTGCTTTAGGTTATTCAGAGGACCTTCTACCAAGCACTCGTGCTCCTGCGAGGAAAATGCATCAAAGTATGAGCATCTCAAAAGCATCAAACACCTACTGACATCTATACTTACACGTCCCTACGTATGCAAATAATAACATCAAGATATATCATATCAGCCCAAAGTACTAACCACATTTAATGTTATGTCAACCTTGCCAGGTCATAACTACTTCGAAAAGCAGATAAATCAGGACATATGGCTTAAGAAGCATTACTAAAAGAGAACTTTTGAAGATACTACCTTGTAGTGTGTTAACAAGCCATTCCACAGAGGCTGTTTGCTCAAGACTTTAGGATTTCCCAGGATAACAATACCATAACGAGCACGGGTAAGAGCAACATTAAGCCTGCGTGGGTCATTAAGGAATCCAATGCCCTGAAAGAAAAGAGAAAGTAAAAGAAGTCAAAACTTATGATTTATTCGTGAAAAGACGAGACGTGGTGCAATAGATTAAAGTATATGCACAAGAGAGACACGTATTCGCATTAACTAAATATATTAAACATGCAAGTAATTATAAAAACATATATCAACACTAACAAAACGTTTCCTACCTCCTGCACCACAAGATAAAAAGGAAATGGAACTTTTGCAAACAAAGACCCCAGAGGGGGGAAAAGAGGGAAGGGTTATGATTCAGAGGATACATATATTGACAACAGATCAAACAAATCTAAATATGTTAAAACTTGAAACATTGAGCATCAAAAAGGAGAAATCAATGGATATGTAAACCAACCTGATGTTCATTACTCCTGACGCAAGACAAAATAATATAATCCTTTTCCCTCCCTTGAAATGAATCTACACTTGCAACCTGAACATAGAAAAAAATATGATTTAATAATCCCAGAAAAATATAATACTAATATATTCAGTGCTTACCTCAATTTCCTTGTAGAGCTGTTGTCTTAGAGAACCATTTCTTGCCATATAATTCACAATATATGCTCGTTGACCCTCATATGGTGTTATGACCCCAATCTGTGAATATATAATAATTACATTCTTATAACAACATGAACATGTTTGACCTTAAAGATGCAAATAAGAATGTACCTGACTAGGGACTACCCCACTCTTCAGAAATGTGGTCACAATCTTCTCCACGTTTGCTGCTTCAGTTCTATTCAGATAGGAAGTTCCACTAGCACTGATCTCCTCTTGTCCCATCTACAGATAAATTACCAAGTATTCAAGTTTAAATACATCAGTCATAACAGGAAAAAAATCCTAACAAATATCAAAGAAGCACCAAGAGATCTGTCAAGAAATAATCATTAATATCTCCATAATCATCATAGTAACACCCAGGGAGACGCAAAATAGAAATGAAAGAATTTTTCGTGACTGGGACAAGAACAACTGAAGATTAATCAGCAAAAACTATCTGAACATACCTGAACATAGAAGAACATGGGACGATTGGGCACAGGCCAAGGAAAATCAATTCCTGATGATAGCCTTTCATTGACAGTTACACCATTTTGAAGAGTACCTTCATAAAAGCTATTTGATGGGAACTCAGACAATGCAGGATGCATACGGTATTGTACCTGGAATTGCAAGCGAATAGACAACAGAATCAACATTAGTAATGCAAAAATAAGAATTCTGACACTTAACAATTTAAAAACAGCTAAATAAGGGTAAAACAATACTCTGAAAGAGGATGAGAGCAAGCAACACCAAAAGTTCAAGGAAACAGAAAGAAAAGTAGAAGAGACGACCAAGAGGGGATCAACAAGCATTGCATGGAAAGCAATCAAAAGCAGCTAAAATGAGAGATAAGAAAACTCAGAAAAGATCAGACACACAAGTATTACTAGATAATGCAAGCTAAATATCCAAATAACATAATATTGTGTGAAGCATAGAAAAATAAAAAAACTTCAAAACTAGCATATTAGGTTAACGGTAAGTGGCAGATTGGCAAAGACAATATAAAATGACATGAACATCTACATCCATCCCCCACTTCCACCTCCACAAAAAAAAAGGAAACGAGACTCCTCGAATCAACATAGATGGCGAATGAACTTGATATGGAACCTATATGAGAAACAAAGAGAATAAATGGAAAAACAGAATCTTAAATTTCACTTCAGCCCCCAACACCATGGATAGAAATGTTAACGCATCCAACAGACTCGAATAATCACCTGTAACCTAATTGGCTTCACGCCAAGAAACACAAGACGTTCAAAGAGAGATTGCGCAAGTCCAGCGCGAGCCGCTTTCTTGCACATAATGACAGGTCCAAGTTGGCAATGATCACCGACAAGAACAGCCTAGCACAAAACTCAGAGTCAGAATCCAACATTGTACTACATTCAATAAGACATTTTTTATGAATAAAGACATTAATTGCAATAATCACCTGCTTTGCACCAAGAACCAAGGGAATGAGACATTCAGGCTCAGTAGCTTGAGTGGATTCATCAATGAGCACCTACAAAGAGGTTTAACAGAAATGTTAAAACCAGTATGAATGAGTACATAATAACATAAGAAAGAGAAAAGCTAAAATAGTTGACAAAAACTTAAATGTTCTGTAATAAGGTAAACCAACCTGGCGGAATCTGAAATTAGCCAATCTAGGATCTCCAGCACCAACGCATGTGCAACAAATGACATCAGCACTCTGAGCTATTTCCCTCTCTGTTGCCCGCTTCAAAGCTTTATATTTCTTCTCATCACTACTGGAGAGTTCTCCTGAAAGTCCATTAAATCAAATGACTATGATCATGTGCACACATTTAGAATGCTCTAATGAAGAATATTAAATAAGAAATAGTAAGAAAAACCAGATAACTATTCCAAAAATTATCCCCAGGTAAATGCTAAATCCCAATACTAGTGTGGCCAAAGACAGCAGCAACACCAACCTTGTTCATCTTTCAGTTGCTGTAACTTGTGAAGTTCACTCTTCTCAGATGTGTCAAGATGGCGGACCTGTATAACAAAGGTCAAAAGACAACATTAAAAAAGAGAAAACGATATATAAACATTTGAGGATAAAAAATTAAAAAACAACCTGATAATGAAGGGTTAAGTGCTCGACAGGAGAACTGACAGCTTCCCTTGACTTGGCACAGAGCCTGACCACCTGGGAAAAAGAAAATGAAGTAAGGACAGACATAAAATCTCACAAATTAAAAAAAAGATGTTGGAATTGTTTGTTCACTTTTATTATATTTCCAATACGTCTAGACTCCTATGTCCTTCTCCTTCAGTTTGTGTTCATGGTTGGGAAACGGTCAATTGGAATGGATACAGGAGATTCATTTTCAACCTTCAGTTTCCTAACATACTCAACCCTTCTGAGGATATTAAGAGAACTCGTTTTTCAACTCATCACCATAAAAGGGGCTGGCTGGAGTGGGGATGGAGAAGTATATAATATTGTCAGAAGGATAGGACGATAGCAGTTCTAAATTCTGCCAGATGCTTCCACTAGATATAAGGTTATATATGTGGATTAACAACCAAAATAGTGATTGAGCTTCTTAGCCAGTTCAAGATGACTTCATCAAGTTTTTTTCCACTTATATTGGAGATTGGAAGGAGAATAAAGAAATAGCTAGGGCCTCACCTTCAGACCGGTAGCACTTATCTTCTCTGCTAATTGGTCCACAGCCACGTTACTGGGGGCACAGACCAAAACCTGATGAAAAACTAGTTAACAACGACTAAAAATAGCCATTAAATCAAGCGACTAACATCAAGAAAAAATATAGGGAAAAGAGGACTTCAAAGTTACCTGTCCTTGGCCTTGTTTTGCCATATGATAGACAATGGCGGCAGAGGTGACAGTTTTTCCAGTTCCAGGCGGACCTTGAATTAAACTGATGGGCTTTTGAAGAACACTTTTTACAGCAAAAACCTAACAATGCGAACATGGCAAAATCAGACAACCAGAAGCAATACAACTCCTCTTTTTGAGGTCCTCCTTCCACTGGAGGTGATTGGGGCCCCCACTGATTACAGAGCACCACAGTTCCACAATGTAACAAGCACAGCACATTAGGGGTTGATCATTCACTATAATTCTAAAACCTGAACATCATAACATGTTTAATACTAATAACGATTCTCACTGTCAAAAAAAATCCTGTTCAATAAGGTATCCCTAAAAATAATTGGGAGAATGGTCAATATCAAAGATAAAAGAAACATGCTAAACTAACAGATAGAGCACTCAACCTGAGATGCATTAAGCTCCGGAAGACCAGGAGCACCAAAACGACGCGGAAGTGTATTCCGGACCATCTGCATCTCAACTTCATGACCTAACAAGTGATGGTAAATATACCTGCACAACAGGCAAAAAGAGTACAAAACTAAATATTCCAACAATAGAAGTTACAAACTGATTGACCCAAATAAAGTTAGTGGTTAAGTCTATGAATATGACATTCCTAGCACTGCATAAACTAATCCAAAGTTCTTCCATGATACCAAGAATGGAAACAAAAGAAAAGATGCACTAACATAAGCATTCAATGGTGGCAAAGATAGAAAAAGAAGAGATTAATCCAGTGTTTTGGATGGCGAAAGACGACAAAAGGTAACAAGGGCTTGCCTTGCCACAAGGAGCCTTTTTGAAGTACGGTGCCAATTAATACCAAAAAAATTAATATTTAATTGCATAGATAAATAATCAAAATCTCAATAGCAACAACATATTAGCAAATATTTCAATTCAACATCTAGAAATAGATAGTAAATACTAAAAGTCTAGAACTTGATTGAGAAAAAAATAGAACAGAAGCCAAAATAACGAGAAATAGAACATAATTTTGAAGTCTGAAGAAGGAAAAAGAGACACAGGAAAAAGAAATTTGAAGAACAAAAGAAAAAGAAATTAGAAGAAAAAGAGATACATATTGGTTGGACTTTGGAGTCGCCAGAAAATTCTGGTTGGTCGCCGGAGTCGCAATCTAAGAGTGCAGCTGTGAAAATTTGGAAAGAAAATCCTAAAATTATCTTTTACTCCCTTCATTTCAAAAAGAATGACTTACTTTCCTTTTTAGTCCGTTTCAAAAAGAATGACCCATTTCTTTTATAGGCAACAGTTTAATTTCAATTTTCCACATGCCATGTTTAAGACCATAAGATTAAAGGACATTTTGATACATTTGACATAACTTTAATTTAGGACCACAAGATTAATAAGTCTTCTTTATTTTCTTATACTCCGTGCCAAGTCAAACTAGATCATTCTTTTTTAAATGGAGGGAGTAACTTTTTAAACCCCTAAATTGGTCGCCTTTTTTTAAGAAAATACAAAAGGCAACATTTTTCTCGCATTTGTCATCATGGTGTCGCCTTTTAAAGATTGCCTCGCCACAAAGTTAATAAACGACGAAGGGTCGCATCGCCTCACCTCTCACCATTGGTGACAAGGCAATCGCCTTTCGCAACACTACATTAATCTAAACATAAAGTCATCAAAAGCATCACAAGACACCTAAAAATGAAGGGAGGAAAGGGAAAAGCTAACCTCATATATAATCATAAATCTTAGGCAAGTAATGCAATTAAGGGCATAAAATCATCACAATTGTTTTGGATCTTTCTATAGTAGAACCCAGACATTCTCACTCACCCACTGACACTAGTCTCATCCACTGCAAAGGTTTTCATTGCACTCTGCATCCGATCAAAGCTCGTACTTTTCCAAACGAAGTCAACACTAAAACCGTGGTTCACATCAATTGGAACCCCCTGATGAGATGGGAATTGTTTAGCAAAGACCCAAAATACAAACAAACACATGGTGAAAAAAAAGAAAGAAAAGAAAAAATTACAATGAGACTAGCAATATAAAATCTAAGGTACCTGGCTGGCACGAAGTTCAAGCGCAACCTCTTCTTGAGCAGTTAATTTTACCTGAAAATTGAACAGACAACCAATATCTTAGAGTACAAACCGCAAAAGAGATCTTTAGAAAAATTGAGAAAAAAGGAAACCCAGGGCTCTGGGAGAAGCTCTTTCAAGAATATTTTCCACTTTAAGTAATTTTCCATGATGCAGGGAGCTTTTTTCTTTCCAACCAATTTGTCTCAAATTGTTAAGGGTGTTTGTGGTTAGACAGACTCCATTCAATATTTTCCCTCTCAAAAAATGTGGATATCAAGCCAAAGGGTCCATACCACGTGCCCCACGGATTGCCAAGCTGGATGAGCCGCATCCCCCGAATATCGTAGCCTTAGCTCATCACCAGGTACAAGACGCAACTCATTATCTTCCTAAAAAACAGCAGACTATCTTCAGTTCAGATAGTACAGACACAAAAAAAAGTTTCCAGGCCATAATGTAATAGTAAATGACAACAATAAGCTCCATAACCGTCCAAGAATCTAGAAGAATCACGGTAGAAAAAAAAACAAGGAAAATACCTTCGGGAACACAAAATATGCAACGCGCTTCTTGTTGAGACCAATATCCCATCGAATAGTAAGATTGTCCTTACTTTGAGACTCTTTCATCATCTACCAAACAGAAAACAAAATTCCAAAGCTTGTAAGATTACCCTCAATACAAGTATAAACTCTACTTAAAGGCAAAAGAACAAGATCAGCAAATTAATTTGACAAAAGAAAGTATCACATCTTAGCTCATAAGTGACACAGAAAGCAGTCACTTGGCATGTCTTAGTTCGATTGTCGCGGAGATTAAAAATCGAGAAGAAAAAGTCAATCGAGTGTAAATGCAACTGTCCTAAAAAATTCAGCACTTCTACAAACAACTCGCTATCAGGTAAACTTAGGAAGTAACACACCCACTATCCAAAAGCAAAAGGGAGAAGAAGCAGGTAGATTTAGGGGATAATACATGATACTTCAGGATACAACAAAAAGTGTGAAAATAAAATAGGATAAAGCTAGTATTCAGTGAAATATTCAGGCTCCAGCATCTAAAATAATCTTAAGATCCTCACATACCTTATCATAGTCAGCTTCAAGCTTGATCAATGGTGCAAATATGTTTTGATACTACATTAAAAGAGTCGGGCAGTCAGTTAAAATGTCAATACTCAATATAGAACAACTCACAACTACATAGCAGAGTAAATCCTGCAAAGCATCTATATAAATAAAAGACAAAGAAGATAATATAATAGTATCACCCAGCGAGAACCTGATATGCATCTTCATACTTCAAGGCAACAGGCTGAGGCTCATCATCCACACCAGGCTTCTCAAGATCTTCCAGGGTAGCATCAGGATTTGTCTTCCACAATTCTTCTACTTTGTTGATTTGTTGAGCACTGATCTGGCGTGCCCTCAACTGTTCTTGCTCAGAAGGGACCTACAGCACTCCATACGTCACAAATACAGGACAGTAAACAGAAACCAAAAGGAACAGAAGGGAAGAAAAAGAAAAAGATTCCGGACCTTAACAAGCCATTGCAAAAAGCACCTGTCATCAATGAGTGGGCACCACTGACTCAGGTCCCAGTTCATATCCTTTAATGCATTAACACTTAGACAAGGTTCTCTACAGAGGAGAACAACAACGCTCTCTGTCTTGGCAGATATGAAGCCAAGAAGAAAGACATTTCGGCATCCACAATTATAGCACTCTAGAATTGTTTCTCCAAGTGGACTATCTTTATGAAGACACACCTCCTTGTGTTTTGCTCGCACCTATTGGGAGAAGTTGAAAATAACAACGCCAACAACAAAAAAAAAATAACTGCCTTGTTTATGGAAATAAAAAATAATAGACACATCAATTGTAGGAAATGCCAAGATGAATATAATTCTCCAATGTAAATCCATTAAATGTAAGTGGCCAATCAAACTGTCTAGACTGGTGAGACTAACAAAATACAGCATGCATTTAAGATTCTATATTTCGTTAGCAAATTCTCACAGTTTGGATCATCTAGAGACGATTCACTCCCTTATAAACTATGAAAGATAATGCTTTGGCTTTTCCCCTGATAAACATGAAGAGAGTTTCCCTTTTATTGTCTCTCACAAGTATAAAGTAGGAACCACAGCATGTTACCTTCTCAAAAAAGTAGGAACTACAGCAGAGATGAAAGTTGCACCATTTATTGAAATAAGAGTTCATTTTATCTAAGAGATCCCCTAGCACTAAAGAGAGCTGGAAATTTACATTAAAAAACCAGAGGTAATCGCGGTTTGTGTACCAAACTTATCATGAACCGAGGATGTCTAGAGTTGCACTTTGAAGAAACTCATTCTGTTAAAAGAGTAATGAAGCTAGAAAAAAACCTACTATAATCATTTTTTTATAACTCCCACCAACCACTTGTGATTATCCTTATCCTTATAACCAAATTATGTTAACTGCCTTAATTTTATTTTCTGAATGTGTAGCATCTAATTGTGTCATATCAATAAAGATAGACTAACAACAGACATGAAAAAATAAGCAAAATGACCTTTCCAATAGTAACTACCTACGACTAAAATCCACATCAATTAACATGAAGAAGAAAAAGAATAAAGACTAATTGGCTAGTCGTGTAATGATCGCTAAGTCAAAGATAATTGCATATAAACTTCACCTAATTCACTTTTCTGGTGCTATCCTGTACAAGTATTTCCAGTTCCATACTTCTCCATGTTAAATCATGTCCATACCTTTTCCTAACACAAGTTTTCAGAGAGAACAGGGTGGAACAAAGAGGAAAGGAGACTGCCACATCATGCAACACATGCCCCTGCCAGAAGTAATCCACTTCTTCTGCAGCACCCACACTTTCTGCAGCTAGTGAGGCACAGCACTGCCTTTTGCTTAAACTATATATACCTCTACTAAATACAGGAAAGTAATGGGTGTGAGGCTTCAGACTTAAATCCTGCTTCCGTTAGTAAAATGCGGACGGAAAAATTTATTTTTCATTCAATTACTATAACTGGAATCATCTCAATTCATCATCCAAATTAACTACAAAAGGAAAAACCAACAAATCTTCAGCTTACCAAGGACACCGGACATGGCCTTAGGTAAGAGGATGTGAAGATTGCAGATTAGGGTAGAAAGTTCTAGTAGGTAGTAAGTGCTGTCTCACTTCTCTATGGGATAGGCTAGGTGGTAATTTGATGCATTCTACCTGTTTCTCCTTTCATACCAGTAGTAGTAGCATTAATCTTGCAGTATGTTATCCTACAATTTATGTTACTATAAGTTGTTTCCTATGCTTCGGTTATCGCGTTATTTGGCTATGATTACTGTTCCTTATTTTCTAAATGCTATAGAATGTTTTCCCTAGTATTTAATGTCTTCTTTTCTTCTGTAATTTTTACCTTTCAAACTGCTTTGATATGTGATATTTGAGCCCGAGCATCTTTCTGAAACGATCTCTCTACCTCCCTGAGATAAGACACTCTACCCTCCCCATGTGTATGCTGTTGTCGTTGATGATTTATTTTGTCTTTAAATTATAGAGCCACTCATGGAAAACAATTTCTTTGTGATAAAGCTATTCTGCATAAGGAAGAGAGCCATCCACTAATCCATAAGGAATCAAAGTAAGCTAAAAATGCACATATCTCTTTTTACATACCAGGTGATTAACAATATGCGAGCCTGAAGTATTCCCTCTGGAATTACAGAACCACTTGCGGCAAGATGGCACATTGCACCTAACTACACAAGCTGGATTCGTCACTCCACAGTACTTACAAGCATGCTCAACACCAAAATCCCCTTTTCCATACTCAAAACCTTCATCATCCCCTGTCTCTTCAAAATTCAACCCACTCATCCCCGCAGCCAATGCATCCACCACCGACGCCTGATTACTACTACTACTAGCATTACTATTCACACCAGACCCGGTTCCACCTCCACCGCGTGATTTTGTCGACGGCGAAGCTTCCGGCGACGGAGGCCGATCAGGTAGTTCAGATACCAGAGAATCAGATGGCGTTGGCCATGCAGAAGATCGAATTGGCTGTGAAAGCTCTTGAAATTCAGGATAATCAAACTCTTCACCTTGTGTGTTGAATTCAAGGAATGTGTATGCGTCGTTGCCGGTATCTGGCTGAGACGCCGTGTCATACAGATTGTTCGGCTGAGAATCCATGATTTTAAAAAAATCAAAAAAAATTCAATCAACTGCTTCTTACACTGTACTTTTTCTTCACTAAAATCAAAAATTGTTTATGAAAAACTACTTAAAGGGTAGGATTTTGTATGAATTCAATGATAATGATGAATTTTTTTCGACTTTTCGAAGTGAGATTTTTGTAAGAGTGTTCGAATTAGGGTTTGGGAAAAAATGGGGAAAGTTAGGGTTCGGTGAAAGGGCCGATGAAGAAAGAGAGAGAAGACGAAGAAAGAAAATAAGGACGAATAATTCTTTTTTAAGGAAAAAACTTAATTGTACACCAAAAAAAACGTCATTTTATTTAACTTTTTTTTAATCGTAGTTAATATATTTTATTTTAAGATAAAGAAGTTAATATGTCACAAAACGTCATTTTATTTTATTACTTTTTATAGTATTATTTTAGTTGTATCATCCTATTTTCTTTAATTTTTATAATATTATTGTAATGATGATTAATATATTTTGTTTTAAGATTAAAGAATGTATCGAGATATCATAGTTATTTTATTTAGCTTCTTACCATATTATTTGACTAAGTTATTAATATATTCTATTTTAAGATAAAAGGTTAAGTGTACCAAAACAGCATTCTTTATTGTTTAACTTTTTAGAATATTATTTGAACCATGGTTCATTTAATTGTGATCAATAGATATTATGTTATGGGCTTTCTATGTTGCCACACATTGTATTGGGTACAAATGAAGGGTTGCCCTTAGAATTTTTTAGTGTTAGGAAGGTATTGTCTAAATTTAAAAATTAGTTTTACGAGATAATGTTGGACTATTTTTATCGTGTGGGATACAGTATTGTTCAGTTAAGAATTTATTTATTCAATAGATGCATGTTGCAGAGATAAAGATGTTGAGATGGATGTGTGCACGTATTAGAAGTGACAAAACTAGGAATGAAATTATCGAGGACAAGATGGAAGCGACCTTTGTGATAAACAAGATGAGGAAAGTGATACTTAGATGGTTTGAAGATGTGAAGAGAAGGTGTGTAGATGTCCCAGTAACGAGGTGTGAAAGACTGGTTATAGGAGGTAGACGAAGGGGTAAAAGAAGGCCAGAAAAGCATTGGGGAGAGATGATTAGACAAAACATGACAACTTCATATTACTGATGACATGATTCTAGATAGAAAACAGTGGAGGTCGCATATCAATTAGAAGGTTAGTAGGGGTAAAGTGTTGTCTTCCTTTCCTTTAGAGAAGATTTAAGCTTATTTGTGCCTAAACCTTGCAGTACTAGTCGTAAGTGTTGTCTTCCTTTCCTTTAGAGAAGGTTTAAGCTTATTTGTGCCTAAACCTTGCAGTACTAGTTGTACCCTTGTTCTTTTTGTCATGTAGTTATTGTTTCTTTCTTGCGGACTCTACATTGTTTTTTTATTAACTATTATGCTTTCGTCATTATTTTTTCTTTTTTTACTTGGGTTTAATGCATTTGAGTTGAGGTTGTTTTAGAAATTTCTTTGCCTCCACGAGGTATTGGTAAGGTCTATGTACATTCTATCCTCCATAGACCCCACTTAGTGCGATTTCATTAGGCATATTATGTTGTTGATTTTGTTCTTCATGAGTTTTCTAACAAGAGAGTGTGATAATAGATAAGAGTGAAAATTAATCTTATGCTCAGTCACCAACTAAAATTGTTGGTTTTATCGAGAAGTTGAACTAATTATTGATATAATGTTGGTTGCAACTATAGCATGCTAGTTGAGTATGTGATTAGCTTTCGATAGTTAATACTATGTCCGTAGTCAGAAATTTCAAGTTTGCATCATCTAAAATATGGAATTACATTTGTTAGAGAATATTGTATCCCCAGATGTGAAACTTTCCCGCGTGAATTCAAATTTAATCTGATTCTAATACAAATATCGAACATCATGTGCAACCAACATAATTGTGAAATAAATGATAATTTGAGTTGTGGTTTTAACATGAGTATGTTGCCCGTGGATTCTGAATCACTTAGTACACAACTTTGGAAAATTACATCAATATTATGCAACTGATATTCATGAAGAGATCTGCTAAAGCAAGAACAAAAATTTCCTCACATTTCTTTTTAACTCATACATGGTGTTTACGTTACCCAATAAGTACATGACACGTGTCTTTCACATACACTTATCACACTAACCATGGTTAAGTCGTACTGTGTACTTTCACCTCAATCTATCGATTAGTGATAGTAAAAATGCTAAGGCATGGTGTAAACATTTTTTTTTAGTCAATCTATCACCTGTTATTGTCTATGCTCATCCTGGGGCCAGACATCTTGTCAATCTCCTCAAGGGCTGCCCATAACTTAGGATCTTCATAATCTTTAATAAGAAAAACAGGCTTTGCTTCCATAAGTAACTCAGATGGATTTCGATTTGCCAAGCCAACGACAGGCATTCCAGCAGCCACCCCAGCTTTTATTCCAGAGACAGAATCCTACCCATGGAACAAACATATACAGTCAAACTTTTTTAAACAGTACCATTTTCACAGATAATTTTTTACTGTTATAGCGACATTTTGTTATAGAGAACATATAATATAATATGAATAATCAGTTATGAAAGAAACTTGGTCGTTCTAGTGAGATTTCGTTATAGAGAATAGTTGTTATAAATAGGTCTGACTGAAATAAGTTTCATGAGATGAAACAGAGAGATTCCATTGATGGTTAACAAAATTTCATTTTATTACAATAAAGTCATCAAACTATTTTCTAATAATGGGAAAAATAACTCAATTATGCCTAGAAACACAAGTAGATTATAGCAGATATGAAAAAAGACTATGAGGTATAGTCATGTCAGCAACTAACTATACATACTATTCAAGTCACCACTTTAAAAACTCATTTTCTAACCTAAAAACCTAATATCCGACGTCTTTCAGCATGTAGCACACGATCATTAGATTTTTATTAGTAGAGAAGAATTAAAGCGGATCGTAAATTCGGCTTTTATTTTTTTAATGGTGTCACGTGGATATTATATAAAGTGAGTTGCGGAAGTGTGTAATCTACTTGTGTTTCGGGGACCAAATCTAGCATTTTCTGACATTTTTTGTTCCTATAATTTATAGACATTGTTGAGTTAACTTCTAAATTAAAAACTTTAGTCCCATGGGTTTGGTGCGACAAATTGATAGCTTGATGATTGCCCTTGAAAATTCTATGTTGCTCGGACTTTTCTAAAACATTGCCACACCCATTTTGAATCCTCCAAAAATGCATTGCTGATCGAGGAACCGACATTCACCCAGTGGCCATTTTTTATGAGTCCAAGCAACAACATGAAATTACTCTGAAGAAATTGAAAAGAAAAACTGAAAGTCGAAATAGAAATCATACCTCAAATACAAATGTGTGATCTTTTGATACATTCAACACTTCAAGGGCCTTCAAATAGGGATCGGGATATGGTTTTGCATGCTTGCAATCACTTCCAATAATGAGGGCATCAAAGAAATCAGCAAGGCCAACTTGATTTATACATAGTTCAGCATTAGCTCTAGGTGCATTGGTAACTGCAGCTCGTTTCAGACCGCGGTCTTCAATCCACTTTCTCAACTTGTAGAGACCATTTTGAGGTTTCAACTGTTCTTTTGCCAACCTATATTGTCCATCCAAAACAGAAATGAGAAATGGGAGTTAAGCTATTTTTTTAAAGTGAGAAACTAAGCAAACTAGTTTTTAACACTATCAGTGCATTCAATCAAAATTGAACTTGTTGAAAAAGACAAGGTATGGTAGGGAAGTTAAATACCTTCTAAACAAAGCTTCCTTGTCATCCAAGAATTTTACACCCCGTTCGTGATCATTAGGAAAAAGTACAGAGACAAGATCATCATTGTGTTTCCCAGAAATAGTCTTGACAAACCAATCCTCATCAACTGGCACTCCCCCGTTGAAGCCTATCTGATGAAATTAACCCAAATTGCAAAGGGAATATAAAATCATGACTTGAGATTTTGGGTGTGTTTGGTATGGAGGAAAACATTTTCTGAAAAAGTATTTACTAATTTTCTCATTTTGGTTGGTCAAAATGTTTTGGAGAACAATTCTATGGAAAAATAAGTTTCTTAAAAATGAGAAAAAAGACGTTCCTAGTAGAAGGGAAAAAAAGTCTCATAAGAAGAATTCCATCTCCACTGTATTCTCTGCATTCCCCGATCCTCACCACCTTGCTCCCACCTCATAGTGATTTCCTATATTACATATAAATGCTCTGGAGCAATATTTTTTTGTTTACTTACCAAACACCAAAAAAAAATAAGAAACCCACTTATTTTATGAGAAAACATTTTTCTTCATACCAAATACACCCTTAGAACTGACAATTTCTTCTTCTTTTTTGTCCATTGATAACCGATGTTACTTTTTATCTACAGGAACAAATCATAGTAATCAGTACGTACCTCCAGAAGCATTTCACGGAATGCAAGATAGTGAAATGGATCTGAATCACATAAGGTTCCGTCAATGTCAAATAGTACAGCTTGAAGCGGAGCAAGCCTCGCTAGAGAGGAAGAACTGCTAATTAAGACAAAATATAGCAGCAATCAGATATGCTTTATTGGTCCCCTATCACACAAGAATCTCAAAAAAGAAAAGAACCATTACAATATTTTAAGCGTGAAACAGCAGAAGGTTCCCAATATATAGGTTGTCAGTTAGAGTAAACAAAGTCGAATTATAATGAATCCTCTGAAAACTGAACTGGTTAAAATACAAATTCCACTATTTGAGCTTCCCATATTATAACTGGCTTCAAACACAGAAAGGAGAAGGGTTTCAATAGGTTGACAGAGAAAACATAGTTTAATAATGTTGAATCTAAAGATTGAATTTGATGGAATGTGCCTGCATAGTTTTTAATATTTTTTTCCTTCCGGGCATAGGAAAGTTCTTAAAGATACAATATGAAAGAAAACAGGACGACCAAAACCAGCAGAAGAATAGATAGTAAGAACTTTACAAAGTCCATGTGTGGGAATGATGAGAAATAATTGAGATACATCAATTAGATTCAACATATCAAAACTTTCAATACGTGTGAGAAATTAAAATTTTTAATCAAAATTTCAAATGGTCGTTAGGAGATAACGATGATTGCAATCATGCCACAAGGGCATGGATCTCAATTGCCATTGCAATCAAATGAAATGTTGCAAGAAGATACCAGCCACATCAAAATGTTGGTCAAAATACAAGTTCTCCTAAATATAAGCGAAAAAAGGACCAAAAATCTCACCTTTCCTGAGAGTTTTTCCCAGCAGAAGTGGCCATCTTGTTATAATCGGTAATACACAATTGTTAAAAGTTGTGTAACCTTAGATGAGCCAACCTCTGCTTTGAAAACTGCCTCGAGGATCAGCTTAAACTTGAAACTGCCTCGGAAGCATAAAAACAAATATATAACAAATTCATGGAGAATAATAAGATGAAAAAAGCTTCATAATTATTAAAAAAAATACTCAGCACACAGGTAATATGGTTGGACACGAATAAATAGGAAAAAATAAGGGCCTTGCATCTTATTTGTAACAAAACACACTTCAAACTATCCCTTAGATATTTCATTTCCCTTTCTTTGATTTCCTAACAGAATTCAAACTATACCTTAGATATTTCATTTCCCTTTCTCTGATTTCCTAACAGAATTCAAACTATACCTTAGATATTTCATTTCCCTTTCTTTGATTTCCTGATTTGAAATAAATAATTTAGAGCCTCGAATTACTAATAGATCCATCATTTAAACGAAATAAAGCATTTTTATTTCTTTTTTGAAAAAATCAGAACATGCAAGGTATCTCAATAAGCAACAATTATCTGAAGAGTATCAAATTCAAATCCGCGACACCACCGATCAATGAGTCCTACAAATCAGTGGCAGAATTAAATTATAATGTGCCGGTTCACAGGAACCAGTACTTATTTTTTGTCTATACACAGTAAATATAATTGAAAGTTCACTAAATATCAACAAACGTTTGATTCTAAATCGAATTATCAACGTATATAACTCCAAATTCTGAATAAGCTTTTGCTATGAATAAATAATGAACTTCAAATTGAGAATAAGTATTTACTATGAATGCATAACAAATGATTTTGTTTTACAGGATTAGAAAATACCAAAATTTAACTAGAAAATCAATTTGTCAGCTCCAACAACGGCAATGCCCTTGCGTTTGACGGATTGAAAAAGCGGCGCCACCATTTGCCGGTAGTGAACGGGTCTATTGAGCTCCTCTTCAACATCGATTTCCACGTTGTGGACTCCGACTTCACTGAGCCTATCTCCGAGCTTCTCGCCGACTCTAGAGGCGATTTTCGTATCCCAGAGATTGCGGCACCTAGGCACTCGGTTGAGCTTGGCTCTACACTGCGCTGCGAACTCTTGCTCGGAGGATGACGCCATAGCTACGATGGTGTCGGTGCTGGTGGTTGTCACCTGTGCTGTGATTTTCCGGCAGGAAACGAGTAGGCGGAGGAGATGAGTTCCGGTGGTCATTTACGGCGTCGTATTAGTGGTTTTTACATAGGCTGTGTTTGGATCCTTGAGAAATGAAATTAAAGCAGACCATGGTAGGGTCCATGGCTGATGTGGTAATTACGTGTCCAGTGTTCACTATTGTAATTATGGTGTTGGTCACTGTTTCCTTTTTTTAGAAATCAATTTGATTGATCTTTAAAATTAAATTGAAATAGTTAAATTTAAAATTTAGATCGTTGAAAACTATATAAAAAATACTATAAGGTGTAATCCTTCTTATATTGATATGATAAAAAAATATATCTTAAAATATTAATCAAAATTTATATAGTTTGACCTCGATAAGTGAAATAGTAACGAGTAAGAGAGGATGAAACAAGGTGAAGACAATTATTTGACAAAATAAAATTTAATGGTTGTGCAATCTCAGAGATTAGGATATGAAAATTGACTAATTGGATGGAAGAAAAAAGTAGTGTATCTTTTTTTAATTAAATAAAAAAATTGGGTCAAAGTGTACATACTTTGAAGATATATTCAAAAAGTTGCAAAACTTAGGGATTCGACGGCTTAGTAAGTGCTCTCAAGACTCTCATTTTGGAAATTTATTCTCCATTTTAGACGAAACTAAGAGTCAGAATTTAAAATTTATTATTAAAATATTAAATTATTTAAATTATTGAGTTTATAATTAAGATTTATTATGATATATTCTAAGACTCGACCTTCAGGCTATGAACAAAAAGATGGAGTCGAAATTTAAAATTTTTAGATTTTGAACTTATCATTAAAATTATTGCAATTCATTTTAATTAAGAAGATATTATATATTCTTTGAGGCTGCAAAGTTGGTAAAACAAAATGATGCATGCATGAATAATATTAGAAGTATTATTTTCCTAGTTTTATATAATGCACGAGTACCTAACTCATCCTTGAATTTACTTCTACTAAGTAAAATCCTTTTTAAATTTGTCTATCCAAAATACAAGAGGAATATATGTGGTTTCATATATTTATGATTAATATATGATTAACAAATATAAATTGTGTGTTTTAAAATGCTAAATTTTATCAAAATCACGATGTGTATATAATTTATTTAAATTTGTGGAGCTATCGACATGTAACGTGGTGTTTGTGGTAATTCTTATCCAAAAGAAATTAGTTACTTGGAATTTCTGACTATTAATATTCAAGGTTCAAAAACAACTAATTAATATTCAAGGTTCAAAAACAACTATTTATATATTAATTAAAGTTAATTTTGACATTCAAATTGTTAGTTCAATATGTGCTATGCGCTGGATTAATTCTACATGTGACATAAGTTGAAAATTTGCGTGACGTCGGATAGTGAAAGTTAAAATTTTCGCTAAGAAAAATCTAAATATGAAAGAGTAAAACACATTAAGAAAACATAACACTATGTTATTATTATTTTGACTTTATATATACTATAAAAAAAATTGTAAGTCTTCCAAACTAATCTTTACGTTCATTTCCTTCAAATTTTCTAAAGTTTGCAATAAATAAATAAATTAGACTTTCAACTTAGAGAGAAATTACATTTCATTCAAAATTTAGAATTCTTGTATTCAAATTGAACTAAAAAATGTCAATTTCTCAATTACTTTTTGACCAATTTTCAGCTAAACCTTACTATAAATATTCATCAAATCCATCAACAATTTCATTCACAACAATTCTAATTTTTATTCCTCATAATTAATTACAATAATTTACTTGTAACTCTCTTTCTCAAATGGCACCTCTTCAAGTTGTTGAAATATTTTTCACATTTTTATTATTAATATTCATGCAAGTTTATTTGGGAAATGCTCAAAGTTTCATTCAATCTCGAGCAGCTTATTATTCAAATTCAGAAGAAAAAGGAACAGAAAGTGAGAATTTAATTGTATTTGTTTCGAAGAAAAATATTTTTCATATTTCTTATTCTATCCCCATTCCCCCTACAACATACACGTGTCCCGAGGGAGCTAGGATGTTCATTCGAACTTCCTTGGTCAAAATTTTATTAATTATATATATGATAGATGTTGAGTTATATTATGTTGTTTGTATATTTTAATTTTGATTAATTATTAATTTATTGTTTTGTTTAAATGTATGTAGCTGGAGCATGTGGATTTGGTACTTTTGGAGCAACAATCAACGGTGGAGATGTATCGGCTGCATCAGATCTCTATCGAGATGGCGTAGGATGTGGTGCATGCTATCAGGTAATCTACATCGTTAAAAATCACACGTTTTTTAATCGAAAATTGGCTTCTCGATAATATTTCTAATATACTTTTTATCAAATATTCTTTCGATGAAAATATAATAGACATCGGATCTCTCCTTAGCTTCTTCGTGTATTTTCTTCTTCATATACTAAATTTCCTTGATGAAAATCCTAACTCCGACACTGATTAAGAATAATGAAGAAATATTTACTGCTCTATCACAATCCTTATCGGATAAAACATGTTTAAAAATTGATGTGTAAGTCTTTGAAATTTATTTTTTATTGGATAGGTGAGGTGTACAAACAGTAATTACTGTTCAGAAAATGGAGTTACTGTGGTAATTACTGATCATGGAGCAAGTGATAGAACGGACTTTATTTTAAGCCAAAGGGCTTTTTCTCGAATGGCCCAAACAAAAGATGCTGCGGCTTCTCTATTAGCACTTGGTAATGTGGGCATTGAATATACAAGGTATACAATATTATATTTATTTTTCATTTTATTCGATGATTAGATCTCTCGATAATAGTCACTATATTTAATATATTTCATTATAACGATCGTGTTTGCTATGAAAATTGATCTTTCATGTTATGTTATGTTGTGTGTGTAAATTGAACAGGGTTTCCTGCAGCTATCCAAATAAGAATATTACATTCAAGATCGATGAGAGTAGTGATAATCCTTATTATTTGGCTTTTGTTATATGGTATCAACAAGGCAAAATGGATATTTCTGCTGTCCAATTATGTGAGGTATGGATTTAACTTATATATACGGATAATATATATGTTATACAATATTTTTTATATATACTAAATTAAAATCATTTTAATTTCAAATATACAGACAGAAAATTTTGTATGCAAATTATTGGATAGGACACGTGGCGCAGTATGGACAAGTTCATCACCACCAAAAGGACAATTGCAAATAAGAATGCTATTGAGTTCTGATGATGGAGATGAAAAATGGATTACTCCTTTAAATAATATTCCTCAAAATTGGAAAGCTGGTGAAACATATGATTCTGGAATACAAGTGGATTAATAACGGAGCACGAACAAGAGGTTGTCCTTTTTCGATCCAATAATTTCATAATTATTGTCTATGAAAAGGCATCAAATTCAATAAGCATATGTCGTATAATGTGTTTTATATAATTTGTAAACAAAAGAAATTATTATTTTAATGTTATTTGTTGATTAAATTTGTCATTAAGAAAAAGTATATTCGTCGTCTATACTACAAAAAGAAATAAGAATTATTGATAGATAATTTATGTCATTAAAGAATAAAAATTGTTGTTAATTTTATCCAAGGACGAACTCATGTTGAGTTATTAAACAAATTATATGGTCAAAACACTTCTTCTCATTTTCAAAGAGTTGAGAAGCGAGCAAGTTTTGTGTCGTTGCTTAACTTCGTCTTCAAATTTGATCAAATGATCTGATTGATTGATTGATTCATGATCGAATTGTTTATACACCTTGTTCATGAACATGCATTTTTAGTACACTTATTCATGAGTAAATGAATAATTTTTTAATTAAGAAACTAAAAATGGTATACATTACACATAAATCGCGTTTGACAAATGCGATTTATGAGTAAATGATTAAACGAATAATTTTTCTAACTAAAAAAAAGAGCGGTATACATTACACATAAATCGCGTTTGAAGAATTCGATTTAGGAGTAAATAATTAAATGAATACTTTTTTTAATTAAGAAACTAAGAGTGATATACATTGCACAAATATCGCGTTTGACGATTTATGAGTAAATGAATAATTTTTTTTAATGAAGAAATTAAAAGTGATATCTATTACACATAAATCAAGTTTTAAGAATGCTATTTATGAGTAAATGAATAATTTTTTTAACTCAAAAAAACTAAGAGCGGTATGCATTGCATATAAATCGCGTTTGACGAATGCGATCTATGAGTAAATGATTAAATGAATAATTTTTTTTCATTAAAAAACTAAAAGCGATATATATTACACATAAAACAAGTTTGACCAATGCGATTTATGAGTAAATGATTAAACGAATAATTTTTTTAATTAAAAAACTAAAAAAGTGATATACATTACACATAAATCGCATTTGCCGAATTCTATTTATGAGAAAATGATTAAATGAATAATTTTTTTAATAAAAAAATTAAGAATAATATACATTATACGTAAATCGTATTTGATGAATAATGATTTATTGCTCCCAACAAGGTTTGATAACAATATTAACTTTTAAAACTAATATAATGTAGGAACATATATAAAATTGTTCTTCAATAATAGTCACAATCTATCTATATCTATATCTATATATATATATTATGACTCTCATGATATATATTAAAAATTCAATTCGTACATGAAGGACCACAATTGAACTCATAATTAATATAAACAACATTTTGTTGCCATAATTAAGGCAAAATTATTACTACTTTAAAACTTATGGACGGTGTTATTTTAATATATAGTCTATTTTTAGTAGAAATTATTATCATAAATATTGTTTAATATTCCAAATATTTGGATATAGAGACGTTTCAAACTCTCCCTGTTGGAGATTTGAGAGGATTTACAAGTTCATGTCCTCTTCAATGTTCATTTTCTTGTAGTTTTTTGTTTCATTGGTATATATTCTATACGCATAATAAGCAGTATCGCTCTATTATAATAATTCTACTTGTCTATAGTAGCAGATACAAAAGCGAATCGGCATTTGAAATTTATGATTTTAAAGTTTTATTGGATATCTTTTTTACAAATCCTATGGAATATTGACTTCATTGTTCTTGTTACCAATTATTGTAGTGAGATGGATAAAATATATTCTTTCGTTCTTAATCTAATATTTCAAATTCGAGTCCTGAAAATAAAAAAGAAAAATCTAACAGGTAATTTGCTTATTTTTAATGGATCTTATGCGATCTAAATTTAGATTAGCCGAGGCTGAACACCAAATAGAATTAAGATATCATTGAACCCTAATTGGTTATCTTTACATAGACTATAGACCATATCTATCTATTTATATATTTGTCTATTATACATGCATGCACTACTCAAATTAGTGTGCTTTGTGGTCCTAATATGTACTATATGATTTTATTATTAATTTTTTTATTCTTGTATAGTCTTTGTTCCTATCACATTTCATCTTCAGTTTTCTATTTTGTGATTGGTCATTTGTACTTATTTGAAAATTAAAAAAAAATATATTGAAGTGTTGCATAAAAAAAATGAGTCATGTAATCTGTGAATTCAAATTTAATCGAAATCTAACGTGGATACTAGACGTTAGAGGAAACTAAAATTCAAATAATATATATAGTCCTTTTATGATTAAAACTAATGGGGCGGTTTTCTTGTTCCTTCTACTATCTATCACTTTTAAGTTATGTATTAATCAACTTTATACTAAAATATATTGTGCTAAGCTGGTTTGATTGCAACTATATATCTAATTAATATATATTTTTTGTTTATTACTATTGTTAATGACATGACATTTGATATTTAACATAATTAACTTTATATCTAACATGATAATAGGACACAAGTAAAATATATAGACTCACCAAACATATAAGGTAAATTATTCAATATTCAATAATCACATTTACATGTTGTAACAACCAAACTCCTTATTTAATAATTATAAATTTTATATTTAAGAAAGAATTACTTATAATTATTCTTTATATAATTTGATATATGGAAGATTTTTTTTTTATATATATATTATTAGTGTGTGTATAATTTAAATTTTATTTATTAAAAGAAAAATTAGGAGAACACGTTTTTTCCAAATTGATGATTTTTTTTTATTTTTTTTATAAAAAAGAAGACAAAATGGTTTTGGTTTCCCTTTTTCTCTTTTTTCTTCTTTTTGGATGATTTAACAGTTTACATGACCAATTTGCCATTAGATAAACAAGCTTTTGACATTGACAACACATTCTTTATAGAGAAAAATCTATGAATAGCATTATTAGCATTTATATTTATGAAAAAATAGTGATTTTTTAAAAATATTTTAATACAAGGTAATATTTCAATTTCCAAATTTAGCAAAATATATATATTGGTGCGCACATATCGCTGATATTGTATTTGATTGTAACTGTATGTGCGATCAACTGTATATACGTTTTTAAAGTAGAAGTTGAATGTATATATGGACAATGACAGTTAAACTTTTTAGATATACAGATACATGTATAAGTGTACATACACTATAAAATTGCATAACCTTGTTATGTTATATAACTTTTTCAAAGTACCATTATAAAAAATAACACACACTACGTATATCATGTAAAGATATTTATGATGATTTCAGATCGAATGAATTAAACTTATATCGTTCGAAAAATGTAGAAGAATTGGATGAGCTTCCATAGGGGTATACTCTATTTAGTGGTAGAGCCGAGATTTTTTTTTAAAGAAGTTCAAAATATGAAAAAATAAATACATATATAAATTTAAAAGGATTCAAGATCTATCATACATACATAACTTTTTCTTTTTTAATTATATATAAATAATATAATTTTTCATTAAAAAAATTTGTTAATAAATTTGAACGAATTCTATTTTTTATACGACCTTATCCCTACCTCATGAAGTTGTGGCTGATAGTTAACAAGTTTTTCTATTTGTTTGTGTTCAAATTGTGATAGCAAATAGAAAGTCAACAAAAGGCAACAGAAATTGAGAAGACAGTTGTCAATATTATGTAGTCAAACTATTATTTTGAATTATAATAATTAAAAAAAATATAAAAACTCGTATCAAATTACAGAATTGAAATGCATAGAATTTTATATTTAAAATTTTGTGCTCAAATTCACATAGAAAATTAGATACTTTGACTTATGTACTGCACTCTTTTACATAATTAAAGTAAGTTATATACATTTCACAATGTAAAAAGAAATTATGCTATTTAGTGTTATTTAATTGATGGAGACAAGATTTTCTCTATGATTAATCGAGATGTTGAGCATTTTAAGAATTTTTTGTAATTCAAAAAAGAATAGAGATAGTACGTAATTAGCTCTTAACACTATAAAATTTATGTAAAAATTACTATAAGTTTTACTCAATAGTGTATATTTTCTTTGTTTCAATTTGTATGACAGACTATTACAAAAAAAAAATGACATTCTTTAATGTTAAAAATACTACTTATTTTAAATTTTTTATTTTATCTTTTATGAAATAATTTACTATCATATAAATATTATAATTTTAATTATTTATTTATTTTTAAATTTCATATCCAATTAAATTACACTTCAATTGATATGAAATGTTTTGTCAAAGACTACATAATAGCCACAATTTGTATTTCCATGGCATTAAGCAAAAGTCAACTCTTCATTAATGTTCTGTATTTGGTCCCACATTTACATCCATTTCTTATTCAACAAAACCTGCTAATTATTAAGAGGATTAATTAGCCTATATTGAGATTAATTATTTTGATATTATTTTTTACAGATAATATCAGTTGTTTGTTAATAAAAATATATTGCATAATGCAAAAAATGAGGTATAAAATGAGTTTGATGACGTGTTTTTGTTATTTTAATTATTCTGTATCGCGATAAATCATCCCAAGATTATTATTTTATTTAGAACTAGGGGATCAAATAACTTATCCAATACTAATTATTAATCTTAGAATACGTTATTTTAAATTTTGTCACCAAATAATTAATTAAAAAGTCGTTTGGTGTCAGGTATAATATATATATTTGTATGTGATGCTCAATCCCACTTACAGTATATTTTATATATTTTTGTGTGACTAGCATTTATGCACGTATAAGTCTACAACTGTTTAAATTCCATAAACTACATTATTATACGTTAAAACGACTACTAAAATTATTAATCACCAATTTGACTTACTATTATTTTTAATATTATTTTAGTCATTAAGCATTTTTGTGTCAATAAGGTGATTACATATTTCTTAGTTGTGGGGTCTTTAAGATCATGTTCATGAGGTCATGATTAACTTGATTGTCTTTAATTCTATCAATTAGTCGGTGGCTTTTCTTACAAGTTGCAACTTCTCATCCATGTTTAACTTATTCTTAATCACACCTTAATTAACTCATCAAATTGGTTCAAAGATTTGATATTTTTAAAATGTCTCTATGTCTTCTCCAGATATGATTAATTAAGGTTACCTATTTGTCACTCTAATATTTTATTTGTGAAATTATACTAAATATGTTGTTAGAGATTGAACCAGAAAATTATTCTATAAATATATAGAATTAAAATTATTATTTTTATATAAATATAGTAAATGTTGAATCTCGTTGACTTTATTGTGCACTTACTTTCAGAGCTTAATTAACTCATCAAATTGGTTCAAGGATTTCATTTAAAAAAAAAAATCCACATCCATCTTCTCAAGACAGGAATAAGATTACATACTTACTAATTTCGGTAAATTTTTTGTGGGGTTATATTAGATATGTTGTTAGGAATAGAATCAGATAGTGACCGAGTTGATTCCTTTCGATAGAAAATTATACTATATATACGAGATTATTTTTTTTTTTTACGTGTATATAGTAAATATCAAATCTCCTTAACGTTATTTTCATGCTTTATCTTAATTATCGATTTAGTTTATACATGGTAAAAGTGGGCATTGAAATGGTTTTAACTCTTGAATATTCAAACAATAAAAAGAAAAATAGAAAAAATAAGATTGCGATGATATACTTAATTTTTTATATTCTTGAACCCCATTAGTAATTTTTTAATATATAAGGGTTGCCACTTGCCAGCCAAAATTTTGGTCACCAACAAGTGATTAATTAATCTTGCTAGATCCTAATCTTTTTGAATATTCCATTAATTATGTGATTCTTGGACTTTGTCACTTGTTGTCTTTTTAGTTTTGCATGTAGATTTTTAATTTTTTTTTAACCAAAAAAAAGAACATTAGTACAAATCTTTCCTTACTGTTTAATTTATGTCTATGGCTTATGTTTAGTCCACTAGGCATGGATCCATCATTTGAATTTAGAACTAAAAAGTTGTTAAAGATTGAAAATGACTTTTCCTATTTTTATATGCTTTTTCTTTGTGTTTACTTGAAATTTCAGCAATATCAACACCTTTGTTTATTTATATTTATATTTATATAATTTATATCATAGAAGAACCTATTTTTTGGGACCATTTACAAAAAATTCCATCCTTTTTTTTTTACAAATGCAAGTTGAGGAATTGATGTCTGTTAAGTTTGGCCATAACTTTTTTTTTTTGTCATGTTCCATTTGGTCTTTGTAAGAATCTTCTTTGTATATTTGTATTGAAATTTCGCTAAATTTTGGTTTACAAAAATTTTCTCTCAGGTCGTTTAGTTGGTAGATTAAATAATTCCGAGTTTATTGTCGGAAGATTAACTTATCTCAAGTTTGATAGGATAAGATCAAGGTTGAGATTAATTTTATATCGTGTTTGATTGACAATATAAATTTAATTAGGATTATAATGTCAACCTACCACGGTATAAAGTTTAATTTGAAGATATTCTACCTTGTTCCACGTACTAAATGGTTTTTAAGAATGAAAGAATAGTTATCGATCCACGACAAACTTTGTTGGTAAGCAACTTGTTTGTTAAATGGTCTAAGAGAGGGCCCTTAAATACATATGAAACTCCAAGAACAGTGGCAAAAAAGGTTCAAGTCTTTTGTGACACTTTATTTTTTCTTGGCATGCTTGGGAACAAATCATCAACTAGTATTATTGTTTCTGGAACTTCATTAAGTTATAAAAGTTTCCAACTTTTTTTGTTCTTGTGCAAATGAAAACCAGAAGAGGAAAAAGATCAGAGGTATGGTTCTTTTTTCTTTAAAAAAAATAAAACATATACTATAGTATATCTCTTAGTTATTTGTTTTGGTTTTAGGCATTTTGGCCCTCAATTGTGATGAAGAAATGGTTGAATATTCAGCCTAAACTTTATGATTTTAGTGAAGATGAAGTTGATACTGAGACAGAGAGTGAGGATGATGGTGTGTTCTTTTCTCTTTTTCTTTCCTATAAAATCATTTAAAGAATTTTTCTTTCAAGTTTCTTAGCTGAGAGTCTATCGGAAACTGTCTTTTTACTCGTGTAATTAGATTGAGTAGGTTGGTTTTTAAAGTTTTTTGATTAGTTGTTTTTTTGGGGGGAATATTTCTAGCTTGTTCACTTAAAGATGAAAGGGTGCATGAAGATCATTGGCACAGATCACCAGGGAAACCTACTGATTGCCAGCCTCAAACTTCAGGTACTTCTTGAAATTCTGTTTCAGTTTTGTTAGCTTTTTGGCTAGCTTGTGCATGCCTCGACTGTTTCATCAGGTACCAGTATCTCCAACTAGCACAAACATCGAATAACTCTGGCTACCTAGACTTAGGGAGATGAAAAAAAATCGCATAACATCTTTTTTCCTATTTTTCATGTTTTGGTGATTTTACCCTTTCACATAAATACAAAACTTTTAAGTTTAAGGACATAAAATATTCCTGTCTGAATTTAGTGACCATGCCTAAATTTTGCATATGA
Organism: Solanum aculeatissimum; assembly: GCA_038996855.1. Classification (NCBI taxonomy): domain Eukaryota; kingdom Viridiplantae; phylum Streptophyta; class Magnoliopsida; order Solanales; family Solanaceae; genus Solanum; species Solanum aculeatissimum. Next base: position 29,447 of record JBCEWC010000136.1, read on the forward strand.
TGAGAAATTTGGATACACTTTTGACTAAAAAAGTTACTAGGCGATTTATTTCCATCTGGCTAAGCCTTGGCGGCCAGTTACCTAGTACCAACTACCTACGTAAGCGGGAGATAGCAGCTAACTGATGGAATAATCAAAGCCATACATATAGACTCTACAACCATCATGACTTGGACTGTGCTTAATTTCATGATCATGCCTAAATTTTTCATATGATGAGAAGGTAGGATCCAATTTTGACCGGTGATAAAATTACTAGACGATTTATTCATATCTGCCTAAGCGTTGGTTGACAGTTACTTAGTACCTATGCAAGCGGGAGGTAGCAGGTAACTGGTGGAATAGTTGAGGCTTGTGCAACTATTCTACTTTTTCTTCAACTACAGTGAAGTCATTTTATGTCATCTAAAGCGTAAATTTCTGTTCCGTAAATTATGTTGAAAATTTGAGTTGAAATTCCTTAGGAAAGACTTCAACCAAGTATTCATCAAGACACAGGAGAGGGAAATCAGAAACTCTGAGAGTTCAGTACATTAATACAAAAGAAGTGAGGTTTGGCTTTAAATTCAGTTCATTTCGATTTGTTTTTTGTGATACCGGTATCTAAGTTATTAGTTTTTAGTTCCTTGGAGATTTACATGTTAGCTGATTTTCCTTCAGAGTTACCATAGGAACTTGGAATGTTGCTGGAAGACTTCCAGATGAGGATCTTGAAATTGATGAGTGGCTTTGTATGAATGAACCAGCTGATATGTACATCCTTGGGTAAGTGTTATATCAATCAGTGTATCGCGCTTCCCCTTTGGCTTTACCGATTTCAAATTGTCTGGTGGGCGGAAATATATGCTTTGAAGGGGGTTCAATTGAATTCTGTTTGTTGCCAATCTGTTGCTAAATAGCTTGTAGCTAACAGAATTTCATGATAATTGGTTTCTAAATAGGTTTAGCAAAAAACTTTGCTGGTTAGATACAAAATTTGTCTATCACTAATACCTGTTCTTCTAGTAATAGTTGGACAGTCATACCGTATAAATATGATAAAAACAAATATTTTTTGTGTATATATGAGTTGTTGAATCTCCTTGACATTAAGGAAGATTCTAGTACAGTGATAAAGGTGGCTCAAAAATTTCTTTAGATCGCAGGTTTAAATCCTTGGTGAGGCATAATTGCATTTCTCCAAATCTACTTGTTAAAATTCCTGGCTCCGCCACTACATCCATCATATAGCAAGTCATGGATTTGCAACATTTTGTTATCTCCTGCAATTTTCTTATGTTTCTCTGATGATTTTTCCAGTCCCCTTTTCGCCTCATTGCTCTTGCCTTTTTGTCTAGCCGAGGGATCTTTTGGTGCTAAATCAGTTCATACTTATAGTGAGTTTGTATCTGTTCTTTACAGCTTCCAAGAGGTAGTTCCTCTAAGTGCTGGAAATGTACTGGGAGCAGAAAATAGAAGGCCAATTCGAAAATGGGAGACCATCATACGCAGAACGTTAAACAGAACGACAGTGGAACCTGAGGCTAAGCTAAAGAGTTACAGTGCTCCACCATCTCCGGTGTTAAGGACTTCTGCTGCAGCCGATATAATTGCTGATGTGGTAACTACTACTACTGCACTAGATATAATGGCAGAGGCATCAATGGACACCACGTGCTTCACCGAAGATAATATGATCAACCTGAGGAAGAACTTGCAATTAAAGAGAATATATGGCATCGATTGTGATAGTCGATTGGATTGGCCTGAACGTTCACTCGATGCAACGCCTCAGGTCCTTTCTTCGACTTTTAAGTTGAGGAGAGTATCGAGCAGCTGTGCTCTTGCTTTTAACAATCATGATGTTGGATTAGATGGTAGCAAGTTAAAAAGAGGGCACCAAAGCTCCGGAGACTTAGGATCATTGTGGATGAATCAACAAGAGGAGCCTGAAGTTGTTGATGCTCTTTCTGATGACTCCGATCAATTTTCTGATGAGGAAAATGATCTCTTCGAGGAATTCACAGAGTTTGAAGATGAAAGTTCAATACTAAAACATGCTGTGAGTTCACGTCCGAGGTATATTCGTATTGTCAGCAAGCAGATGGTTGGGATATATATATCGATTTGGGTCCGTAGGAGATTGAGAAGGCATATAAACAACTTGCAAGTCTCCCCCGTCGGAGTTGGTCTTATGGGATACATGGGAAACAAGGTATTGCTTCTTCTTTCAAGAATTTCATTGAATCAAATATCAGCATTCACTAGTTGTAGAAAGTGAAATATTGGAGTTAAAAGAGCACATTTGAACTTTAGAAGGCTTTATTCCCCTTTACGTTCGTCTCTTATATTGAATCTCCTTCGGGAAAAACTGTTGAATGAAGGGGAGCCTTAGGAGCAACAATAAAGTTATCTCGCTGACTCACTTATGGTGCTATACAGGGATCTGTTTCTGTGAGCATGTCTCTTTTCCAGTCAAGGCTATGCTTTGTTTGTTCACACTTAACTTCTGGCCAGAAGGACGGGGCGGATCAAAGGCGTAACTCTGATGTGCATGAAATTATGAGGCGCACACATTTCTCATCCATATTCGACACTGATGCAGATCAACCACAAACAATTCCATCTCATGAGTAAGTAATACTCCCTTCGTTTCACTCTGTTTGTCTAGTTTTGACTTGACACGAAGTTTAAGAAAGTAAAGAAGAAAACTTCCTTTTTATCTTATGATCTTAAACATGCCATATGTAGTATCTGATCCTTTTTGCATTATTGTTTCTAGATTTAGACTTGACGATAACTGCTCAGTGATTTCCGTTCAACAAGAAATACCAGCTTTCATTTTTTCGGCATATGTTTAGAGAGTAACTTGGATGCAAGAATATGTGAAAATGGGAAAACAGAAATAGCATATGTTAAATTCTAACGAATAATTGAATTTTCTGATTTCAAATGAGATATAAAGTATTTATTCACACAATTTATACGCCGTCCTTTAATTTAAACAGTCAGATATTCTGGTTCGGGGATTTGAATTATCGAATCAATATGTTGGATTCTGAGGTGCGGAAGCTAGTTGCCAAAAAACAATGGGATGAACTTCTCAGCAACGACGAGGTAAGACTCATCACTAAGTTAATAGTACTAGTTTATACTATGTGCACTTACTGATTAAATTTACCTAGAATAATAGGCAACTCTATCTATCAAATGTGATGTAGTAACTTGCACAAGATGTTCAAAATTCTTCGTGCTGTCAATGTATATAACTTAAGCTCTAATAGTATTCATCACATTTACAGCTAATCAAAGAACTCCAAAGTGGCCATGTTTTTGCTGATTGGAAGGAAGGGGTGATTAACTTTGCACCAACATACAAGTATGAGATCAACACCAATAGATATCTCGGGGAGACTCCAAGAGAAGGGGAGAAGAAGAGATCGCCAGCTTGGTATGTGACGTTTTCTTTAAATGGACAAATCGAAAAATCTTAGAGTCGAACAAGACATTGTCACATCACGATAGATTTCAGCTTATTTTGATAGGATTTAACTTACCTACACTGACTTTATAAAAGTATTTTACAGTAACAATATATTTTAACCTGTTGTAGCATGTTATCTGTCTTATTTTTCATGTTACTTGTTCCACCTATTATGTCGTATGTAGTTATTCTTGAGTACTGACAGTGCATAGAAGTTAAATTCCTTCTGACAATTGATGTTGAAATGAGTATTTCCTAATATCGCGCAGGTGTGACCGTATACTATGGCTAGGGAAAGGTATAAAACAGCTCTTTTACAAGCGAGCTGAGTTAAGGCTATCTGATCACAAGCCTGTAAGTTCAATGTTCTCGGTAGAAGTTGAAATATTCGATCACAGAAAGCTCCAGAGAGTCCTCAATGTTAACACCGCCGCTGTACATCCAGAGGTCCTGCTAGATATTGAAGAGTAAGACTTAAAGTTTTCTCTGAGAAGTTTTCATCAAGAATGACAGTAAGTGAGTCGGTCTTAATAACACAAAGATTTTGGTGTTTTCAGTTAGGAATCGGAAATGAAGCATTGCGTACATATGTACTTCAAGGTAGAGGCGAAATCCAGGACGTAGAGTCAGTGGATTCAGAATGTCTAGTACTTTAAAGATGACAAGACATGAGTTCGGGAAATCATTTGGTGTTTTCAGTTAGGAATCAAACATGAAGCATCGTGCACATGTGTACTTTTGAGATAGAGGCGAATCAAGGATCTAGAGTCAGTGGATTCAGAATGTCTCATATGATGAACAAGCCTGCAAGATCGTCATCATCATGTTACTTTAAAGATGATAAAACACGAGTTAATGTTGCTGTTTTCAGTTAGGAATCAGAAATGAAGCATCACATTCATATGCACTTTAAAGCAGAGGCGAAACCATGATCTAGAGTCAGTGGATTCAGAATGTCTTATATGACGGACAAGCCTGCAATGTCTTCAAAATCCTGTTATTTTGAAAGGTGATAAGACACAAGACGAAATTCATGTCTTTCAGGATACACAACACACATATAACATATATATAGTTGAGCAATGAAGAGTTGGAACCACAGTGTGTTTAATGTTTTGTAATCAAAAAATAGTCTTGACAAAATTTTGAGTGATTTTTCCTTTATTGTAAATTTTGTTCTTCCTAGTTCTTTTGCTATGTATTATTAGACTATGCTATTGATATATCCACTGAAATTGAGCAGATTTGTTGAAGATTGAGTTTTCGGCACACGAAGAGCACAATTGGAAAAAAACTTGATAAAATACTACCTACTGTAATAGGTTAGGAAAGGCACAAACTTCATTATAGGCTGGGTTAATTGGCATGGAATGAGAACCCCTCTGAGAAAAGATATTTTGCTCTGTACAACATGTGTATTGTTTATTTGAGAATAGTCTACACTATCTCACTGTCAAAGCCTATCTGTATCTCTTCATTTCCTTTATATTGCTTTGGACTGCTTTTTCCTTGAGCTAAGGGTCTATTGAAAATAACTTCTCTACCTTCAAGGTGGCATTAGAGTCTCCATACGTTTTACCCTCCCTAGACCCCACTTTATGGGATTACATTGGTTATATTGTTGTTGATGGCTATCTGAATCACATACCATTTCTTCTGTTTGAGTCTTGATCGTAAATGAAGATTGGGCACTAGTGGCGTGCTATATCTTTCATAAGTGTGGAGAATCATGAGTAGGCCATTCAGCTTATAGCAGTTGAAGGTCATGCTAAAATAAAGCTATTATAGTTGGTGAAAAGAGTCTCAATTTGGGAAATCAGAGATGTACAACTGCATTTGCTAGTAATCATCTTGAAATTACTTATTCATTAACTTTCAGGATCTTACTTCTTTTCGTAATGTCGAGTGGAAAATGAGAGCATAGTGATACAAAATACAATGATTTAAATGATGATGGAAGGTGGGATAATTATGGGGTAGTCCTATAGCATGGATGGAAGTGCCTTTATTTTAATTTATATTCTTAAGAAAATTCTATGTTGTGTTTTTTTGTTGGAATTGCTTTCTTTTTGATGACCTGAATCCTCTTCATATAGTCATATTCTACAGATGATGAACTTGTGTTCTTCGTGGAACTAATTTTGTGATGAAATAAATGACATCATGAAATTTTTGGGGTACAGCAGTACTTTTCAACAGTTTCCTGGATACAGGATAAACCAATCCGATTTTTACAGATCAATCCAAAACGATTGTCAATTTTAGAACTAATATGACAGAACCAACAAATGCAGCAACAACAAGAAACGATGGACCTAGAAATTAAGAGTAGTCCTGCTCCCTGGAGAATTCTGCAGAGCTGGCCATTTTGAATTGATTGGGTTGGAGCACTGGAGAATTGAGGAAATCCAAATACCAATCATGAACTCTTCACAAAACGTTCTTGTGGTGACTGCTGCACATCTTCCTCTTATTCATATGGTTTTGGCAAAACATGATCCTTATCAGGTACGTACGTTAGACTTCACACTTGTCCTCTTCCTCGTTTTTCTGAATCTTTTCGCTATGCTTAATATTCTTGTACCACTTAGCACATGCAATGTATGCAGCCAAATCTATTAGTGTCAAACCAGCTAATAGAAAATAGAATCTGTCTAAATGACCTTTGTTAAGGTTTCCTGGTATCCATCCAGGCATGTTATCAGTTGCTGATATTTTCATCACTATGCTCACGAGAAAGCTACTTACGTAGTTCCCTAGTGATATCGATGTCATGCATAGCGCACTTCCAAAGCTTTTAAGTCCATCAGGTGCTTGTGCATTGAAGAATTCTAGTTGAGCTACGTACATGAATACTTCCGAAGCTCCTATAAACGCATATTGCGGGACTTGCCAGAAGATGTTAAGAGAGCTTGAGCCTTCACAATGTTTGCAGTCATTACTAGCATACTTAAGCCTGTAGCACTCCACAATTCCCGACGAAAGCATAGCCATCACTGCTATGACTAGTCCAATACCCATCCGTTGAAGTTCAGTTAGCCCAGCATCATCATCCTTACACTTCTTAAACCTTCTGACTAGTGGATTAAGAACTCTGCGATTGAGAAATATGACGCCTGCTACACTAAGGATGTCAAAGGTAGACATGCTTGCTGCTGGAATCCTGAAGTTTCCTATTGTAGTTTTCATGGCATCACCTTGCTCGACAAAGAGCGAGGCCATTTGCGTGAAAACTACAGAGTAGATAATGGTACATAGCCATATTGGCAGTAGCCTCAAAATGCATTTAACTTCCTCAACTTGTGATATGGGGCAGAGACTCCACGGGTTGTGAACACCCTGCTTCTGGCTGTCGAGTTCCTTTGATGTCACCACAGCTGCTCTGTCCAAGAATCTGTCAGAAGTAAACTCCAGTTTAGTGCATTATAGAATGGCAACTAGATGTCCGCAACCTAAGCTCTACATAACTATGACTTTGTCAATGGTTTAAATGACAAAGTCAAGTCACAAATCTGGTGCATTTCTACTTACTTGAAACCATGGGTGTGTAGCATTTTTCTACCAGCAGTTGTATCATCGTCGTCTTCCCCTTGGTAGAAGTCATCTTCATTTTCCGGTGTGTCCACTTTAGATTTCTTAGTTGCTGCCACTAAAACTTGACCGAACCTGGCAAGAGGATTGCCACTAGATCTGAAGTGTCTGTACCTAGCAGTGCCTCCAAGAAAGAGCATCAATGCTGCAAAGGCTGATGCTGCAGATGCCCAAAAACCAAGAGCCCACATTCCCTCATCCTCAAAGTAGTCTAGAATGGTGTTGGAGAAGAGTGATCCAAGGTTCATGAACAGATAGAAGTAGCTGAAGAAGGCTACTTTAGATGAACACTCGCTCGGATGCTGCTCATCGAACTGATCAGCCCCAAGGGTAGCAATGTTTGGCTGATAACCACCATATCCCAGGGCAATCATGTATACTGAAATGTAGAATAGTCCAACCTCCATGGTTGAATGTTCTCCACATTGAGTCGTTCGATTCCCACAACCTTTGGGTTTGAGCAAGTAAAGTTGTGATGATAGTGCTAGTAATGACAAGCCCTGTCAATGAAGTTTCAAACTTAGTAAGAGCAAGATTGAGGACTCTTGTCAATTAACACTAAGTAGCTGAAAAAACATAGGTGATTACTTCTCATTTGCTTAAGTCTTAGTGGGCAAAATTCCCTATGTACCTATGCTTGTGGAAGGTAGAAGGTGCTTTGTGGGATATTCAAGATACGCACAAGTCGGCTCAAGCATCACTGTTGTGAGAAGAAATAAGAATAGCATTTGTGCAAAATAATTGTAGCAGTATCAACTCTTCTTGACTCTGAATTTATGTGCTAGTGTGTTCTAAGTAGTTTTTCAACGTCTAGCACCCGAGGGTCCAGACGCCACAATTGTAATTAGTTGAGGTGCATGTAAGCTGGTGCGGACGCCACAATTGAAAAAAAGATTATTTTAAAATAAATATGTAGACAAGTATGGTGGAAGGTAGTGGGATACTTACAGTTACATAGATTACTTGGAAAATTGCACAAGTTTTGAACCTTCCCCAATAAGAGTCGCTAAGAAAAGCACCAACAAGGGAGCAAATATAGACGGTGCCAGTCCATTTGCTCACACTATTAGCAGCATCAGCATTGTTTTCTTTTAGCACCCTTGTGAGGAACAACACCAAATTTACTCCAATTCCAAAAAATGCCAGAGTTGCTAAAGCTTGATTCACTACATAATCAACATGGAAACCAAATGTCAATTAAAGAAGAACAAATGACATTGATACTCTCTCCGTTTCAAAATAAGTATCACTTTAGCAAATAATTTTTTTATCCTAAGATAGTTAAAGGAAGCAGCAACCTAACTCTGTCACTGTCATTATCAGATATGGACAAATATTTTTAATAAATGTATATATTTGTCTATATGTGAGAAGGCAAAAAAGTCAGGATAAGTGATAGGCCAGATCACATAATAAAGTGACCACCCACCCACCCAAGACCAAGAATACTAGTTTTGTAATCAAGGATGACGTATCTGTCCCCACCACATTTCTTTGGATCCGTTCTATCATTAAAATTTATTTTATTTTATTTTTAAAATTTTACTTTATTTAAAAATCAGCTTTTAATTATTAAATACAAATTGAAAACATTTGAAGTTCTGTTTTCACTTTTTTCTTTTTTCAAATAAAGTGATTTCACTTCATTTCCTATGTATGTGTCAATTATATCCTTTTCCAATAGTGCGTGCTTTTTTGGTCACTTCACTGTCCCATCTGTTATCGTCCACACGAATTTTGCTGTTGTACACAAATCCCTATTGAAAATCTATGGGTATCTATTTTTTTCAACTTAGGTTTGAAATTTAATTATATAATAACTCTTTTTTTTTATACTATTACGTGCAGCAAAGTTCAAACACATGAGGCTCGTCTGATTTATGTATTTATTTTTTTAATAACTGATAAATTCTCTTTTTGTTTAAATATTAAATGCTTGTATATCGTGAATTATGAAAAAAACCTATGGTACTACTATCTTTTTCCCCCCTTATAACCAACAAATTCGATTCTTTAGGATTAGTAATTGCGTTGTTCGAAACTTAGGTATATAATAATTCGTTTTAATTTTTCTCTATCTAATTAATTATTATCTACTATAAACATCAAGTTCTGCACGTATCATGCAGATAAAACACTAGGGGCAAATTTGCCACGTCTTTTTTGGCCTTTTCTACTAGTCATTTTCTAGCTTCCAGACGTATGATAGCTGGCTCCAATTACTCTGGAATTTTCGTAGGAAAAGATTATTTAAAATAAATAAAGTTAATTAATTGTTGATAGTATATATTTTTAATGGTGATATACACAACTCAAAAGAAAGATAAGTAGATGCAGATATCACTACTACTTTATGTCCTTTTCTTCTTTTTAAATAGTATGATTCAGGAATAAAAGCTTACATAGTATTATAATTCCAGCCACCCATTTCCCACTTGTTTCTCTCATTGCTGGACTTCCTTTCAAATCAACACTTCCATCCTTGGTGCGCTCTGTGTCTTCCCCTTTCACCTTCACCTGATTTTCATAAATTAAAAACAAGTTAGTGTTAAAAATAACTTGTTAATCTATCGTTTAATTGCTCGTACCAAACATATTTTCTTGCTAATCTATCAATTAGCAACTAATTTGTATTATTTAGCTACATAATTTATCGGTCACTAGTTTCTATTTTTTTTATTTTAGTGACTTTATAATCTTTAGGAGGATTATCAAGAGACAGAAAATAGAGAGAGACAGCCTAGATGTTGAATAATATTACTAACCTCTTTGGAGAGTTCCAAGCAAGCCATTGACATAATGACTCAAAGTTTGTTTAAAAAGATTTGGTAAATTAGTGAGTGTTCTAAATGGTGGAAGATGAGAGAAGAAACCAAGAAAGAAAAGATTTTGTGAGTATATTGCAAGTGAATGAAACTATATATAGAAGTTAGAAAGAGCTAAGTGGATGGTAAAGACAAAATGATTTTCAAAAGTAGGAAGAAAAAAGAATTAATTGGCACAAGACCTATTTTTTAAATAATTAAGTTGATGTTTTTGGACGTAAGCAAAGGGGATATGGGAATGGGAGGGTAGCTTACTTTTTGTTTGTGATTTAACACATCAAATTACCTAATATTGAGGGTCACCACTCTACTCTTCTTAAGTATAATTATCTTCGATAAAGAGCATTTTATCTTAAAGTAAAACTTTTCGACATAAATTTAAATCAATCAGGCCTTACAACAGGTGCATGTTAGATGAAAAATCATCCAAAAAAAACCTAATATTACAGTTCACCACCATTGGTTATTTTAATTGATAAGTACTTTCCAATTCTTAATAATAGATTTTGGTTTCAAAGAATATGAATTGCTCTTGGCAAGATAGATTTACTTCAAAATAAGATGCTGTGATGTGAAATTGGATTAGTCGAGTCCTAAAATAGGTACCAAATGTCAAAAGAAAAAATTGAAAAATGACTAATATTGAAGGGTCCCATTTGAATGTCCTTTGGTGTTCTCTCAATTGGTTGATTTGACACATGAAATACTATAGTGTGAAGCTCTGTTGAATGATTTTGGAGGCCTAAGTTTGATAGAGACTTGGATTTTGACACTTCTATCAACCTTATTTGCTTTACCTAAATAATTATTCTTTACTTCCTTTTCTATCTTCCCAAAAATTACTATATAGTTTTAGTTCTACCAAATGTTCAAATTATTACGTTATGTTTAAGATGATAAGCATATAATTGATTATCAAGGGTACATCTCAATCATATTAAATATTGTGGGTATTTGTTTCTTCATTAAAGGAGTGTTTGCAACTATAGCTTAAAGAAAGGGAGAGAAAGTTCCATGGTGTTAAAAAGAGTTTACTTAATCAAGTCATTTTTTTACTTTTGTGTAATAGCTCGTAAATCACATAAAAAAGATAAATTACACTAAGCATGCTTCTTGCGACAAGCTCAACTAAGAAGGTTAATCCCATGCTATCACAAACAAGATGTTTCGAACTTGAGACTTCCATTATGGAAGTCCCAAGCCAATCCATCTGCACCACCTTGAAGTTGCTAAATCATCTAAGCCAATCCTCCATTACTACAAGGGGTTTCAAACTTGAGACCCCTCTATTATGAAAGTCTCGAGCCATCTTTAAAATGTTATAATCGCATCACTTATAAAGCAATTACAAATAAATTTTTAAATAAAAACTTAGTAACTTATAAAAATAACAACTGCTATGATGACAGTAAGTAATATCTTTCCCAAGTATATATCTTTGAGTTGTCAAAATATCTTCCCATAAATTCTAATAAGCCAAAAACATTTCCCACCACAGTTTAAGCCAAATAATAATATGAGTTATTAGTATTGTGGTTTTAGCCACACAAATATGGTACCCCATAAAGATTTTTTTTTTGACAATTAACTAAATATTTTATTAATCACCGAGTAATACATACAAAACTTGAGCTAACCAACAACCTTGGTTGCTCATATCTCTTTCCTTACATTTCCCATGACACTAAAAAAACTTAGCTCCTATATCTGATATAAAAATCATATAGCGCACAAATAGCTTCAAACAATCTTCTGTTGCCTCTAACTCTTATACACATCGAAGCACAACCTCTCTTGTTTTGGCAACATATTGAAATACTCTTGACATTTTTTTCACACCATACTTCGTATACTACTACCGCAAAACTAGCTTTTAGAGATGTGTTACGAGCTGCTTTTGATCTAATATTAGTGTGCACTCATTCCCATTCTTGACCCCAAGGAAGTATCTGTCTTTGCCACCCTAGCCATTTCAACATATCTTGCCAAATGTATTTAGAGTACTAACATTCAAAGAACAAGTGGCACAATAATTCATTGTAGTCATAGAAGATACATTTGCCATCTATTGTTTTATTTTTGGTAACATTGTGAATTATCATTAATAATCAATAACAATACAATCGAAGAGCACCTCGTCCACCATAGCTAGTGATGATCCTCAGGCCTCAAGGGAAAAAAAAAGACAATTAACTACATATAAATCTTTGCTTGTTTAAAAAACTCTATTTTGCTTACAATTTTCAGTTTCACTTTCTCTATTATATCACTTCTTTGTACACTAACTCCTTTGTATAATCTCCAATTTCTAGCCCTCCAAATGTGCTACTATTTGCCATCTATTGTTATACTCCATTCTATTAGAACATCTTGTCCTCATTCTTTCCTGTAGTGCCAACTAAAGGATAAAAATATGTCCACTACTTAACCCTCAACATAAATAGTTCTTTTAATCTACCTATTCAATTTATGAAATTAAAAAAAAAATAATCTTTTACTCCTATCCTTAAAATAACTACATAAAGTAAAAATAGTCAAAATTAAAATTTTAAAACATTATTAATAATGTTAGTTTTGTAAAATACATTTTTAATTAAAAGATTTCCATCAACTATTCCTAATTTAATTAAGTCACAGTCCATAATTATTTCATTTAGCTCATTTAAATTATGTTCCCTATTTTAACATTATCAACTTTTTGATAATACAAGGTGGTCCACCTTTGCCTAAATATATTGATCATGTGTGGATTATGATAGAGATTTTTGTGGCTAATTAATTTTTTATTTAATGTTACTCCAGACAGAGAACAATATATGGTGGAAAAGTTAGGTAGTAGTACTTTAGAAGAAAAAGAATAGTTTAAATTAGGATATTTTTTTTTTCAAAAAAAGAAAAAAAAAAGGTACAGTGATAACTTGACTATTAACAGCTGGACCTTGGATTCATTGTGTCAAACATGCTGCCTATTCAGAGTGTTGAAAATTTAACAATGTTTTTTTGTATTTTTTATCATCAAATTCAATTTTCATCGATATAAAAATCTTTTCACTATGATAGATATTGACAATGAATTTACGAAGGTTTCAAGTAGTGCGTGATAGGCTAATCATCAAACTACTATGAAATAGATTAATTGTTGGTGTTTAATTCTAAAACACAACAATATAGAATATATTTGTAAAATTATATTATTTAAAAAATAATTATAAATAACTCTATTAATAATATGGCAATATTCATGTGTTCTGTGTGTGGCTTTTCCAATCTCGAATGGTTACCAAGAAATAAGTTTAATTAAACAAGTGGAAACGCTGTCAGTAAAACTTTTCCTCTAATTAACAAGTGGAGATAAGTTGTAAATAATAACTTATAATATATAGTTTAGTAAAAGGTGAAGGATGGATATATAAGAAGCAAATCTTCCCACGTATGTTAGGCAAATAAATTTGTGTGTTTGTGAAAAAACACATTTACTTCTGGTACAATAATTGAGTGAAAGTACTCTGCATTGACATGAATGTATTATTACAAAATAAAGGTTTGTATTTTAGATCGAGCTTATCGCATCGGGCTTGTCTAGTACGAGATATTTCTCGATGTGGTTATGAGCTATTGCATAGGAGTGAGAGTTTACTCTATGCGCACCCAAAGGGTAGCGGCTACGAGTTCGCCTTGTCATAATTTTTTTTTGATATGATAACTTGAAAAATAGCATAATTTGTTATAATCACTTAAATATACTGATTTCATGAAATTAAATTATTTGTATGTGACTTAAATCCATTACAAATGCTTATTAATTTGAATACACAACATAAGGCTCGTTGATTTAAAAAATTATTTGACTTAATTAGTTAAAAGGATCATTTACTTTTGGACCAAATTTGAAAAGAGAAAATCAATTGGAATTGAGAGGGTATAGAAATGATACAACATATTCAAATTATATTCTCATTGTATAAAAATTTACTAAGTTTGAAATAACTTATGTTTATAGTTTCATAACTTTAGACACATCGTAAAGTTTAACTATTTTTGTCTGAACTTTAATTACATAAAATTTAAAATATTTTGAATAAAATTAAGCTTTGTATCTCAGAAGTTGTTCTAAGAAGGGCATGTATGCATAAAAACATTTAAAAGTATGTCCAAATAAAATACTCATTTTTTAAAATAATTTTACCTTCGTCAAATTTTATGGCCCGTTAAAGGTGTTGCAACCATGAAAGAAAAGTAAATTCAGTAGCTATTCCTTTGTATTAGCACTTGGATCTTTGTATACAATTCTGGATATAGCTGTGAGCCATTAAGTCAATTAGAAATTTGTCATTGTCTCCATAAGAATTGTGTATAAATATAATAATTGACCCCTTTCTTTTTAGTTTCTTTCTTCTTATTGTTAGACCACTTAACCTTTTCTTGATGTTCCATGTTTTACAAAAGCAACTATTCAAGATTGGAGCACCATACACAATTAAGTCTCTAAACAAAAAACAAAAGGTGGAAAAAGAAAGAATGGACAAAAAGTCAAAAACCTCCATTGACATATGCAATTTTTTTAAAAGAAAAAATAATTATCTCAACTTGATGGGATATTTACACCAAACTATAATAATTCTTTATGATTAACTGATAAAATTGATGTTAACAATAAGTAAATAAAATTGTGTTATATTAACGACATAAATTTTTAAAAATGAAGCGTTTGTTCAATTTAATTTACATATTAAAAATATAATTTAAATAAATAAGAATTGAACAAAAAAAGTTGTCAATCTAATGTATGTTAACATCATTGCCTATCATTTTTAACCATCTTTTATGGTTTGCCCTTTAGTAGCAATAGATATGAAAGAATACCACCTTTCCTAATTATTTATTTAGAATAATTTGCACCATTCATCGTCATTACCAGCATCCCTAAGGAGTGATGGACATATAATAATATCAGAACAAATTGTGGTGGGATCATCAATATTTTATGATTATGTCCGAGTTTTTTGGAGTTCCGACTAATTCCGGAGTGTATAGGCCCTTGATAAGGAGTTTCCAGCAATTCCACCATGGTTAATTTAGGTTTTACTCAGTTAGATGGTCCTCAAAAATTGTTTGCACCCAGTGGATTTCCAACTTGAGACCTTGAAAGAGAGCAAACCACGAGGCTCAAGTCAATTACCACCAGGCCAATCCCTGTGGGTTAAAAATCAACACAAGTCATACAAATAAATTTATTCAAAACCTAGTAACCTTTATTTTCTAAAATTCAAAATCCATAAACTCAAAATTTTGAGTTCACCCGTAAAATACTCGTTACACCCTTAACCAAAACTTTTTAGGTTCAAATAGTAAGAAAATACTAATTGTCTTAGGGAAGGAGCACCTTATCCCTCAAAGTTGAACTTTTCAGCGTGAATCTTGATTAATTATGTTTTAAAATGCTATTGGACATCGAATGAAAAAAAGAAAAAAAACTTTCCTTTTTCTCCTTTTTTTTTTTTCCTCCCAAGAATTGATGAGCCACAAGAAAAAAAAGTGACTTCTTTTTTTGTCCTTTTCATTTTCCTCCCAAACATTGATGATCCCAGCAATTTAGGTAAGTAACAACTGGAAAACTTTTTAATTTAACCTGAATATATATGTACTGTTGATGTTACTCAAAAGCACTACTTTTACCAAACAGAATGACTCTATAATGCAATTGCACTAACTTATGTATAGTGATTTTTAGGTGTCATATTTGAACTTGTTACGTATTCAATCACTATTGACACGTAATTTCCTATTTAAAGGATGTACTACATGGCTTATGAAATACAGCTATGTCTCCAACTATACTAGTATTTCCCTTTTCAAAAAATATGATTGGTTAGGTATATTATCGTAGGAGCATATAATTGCAATTCATACATAAAGTAAGCAGAGAAGAAAATCTTGTTAAATCTTTATGTGCACAAATAGACACCTAAATTTGTATAAAATTAAATAAATAGAAATATTTATTCTATGTGGTGTCCTACGTGACAATTTTGTGTTCTATCTGGCGTCTTACAAGGAAATTTTGTGTTCTACGTGTATTATGATGTACAATGCATGTCTACTTATTCAATTTTATGTAAGTTTAAATGTCTACTTGCGCATACTCAAAATTAGAGGATATAAATACCAATTGAAGCCAAGTTAAAGAGTATATTATATATTCTGCCTATGAGGATTTATTATGAATTAACATGTTTTATGCTGCTTGTCTACCATAATCCTTATCCTTTATCCTAATTTGAGACTGGTAATACGAGCAAGCTCGCAAAGGTAGAATTTAACTTCTAACATGACTACTTTAACTAATAATAACAACAAAAAGAACAACAATATATTCAGTATAGTCACACAAAGTTGAGTGTGAAAAAAATAGAGTGTATGTAGATTTATCTTTATCTTAAAGATAGAATCTGTTTTTAATAATAATCCAAAGAAATCTAGAAAAAGAAGTAACGAAAATATAAAAATAACAAGTACAACATATTTTAATTAATAAAGAGATCAATATTAAATATTTGAATTAACTAAGATGTGCCTAGGCTCTAGCTGTACATCTCAAGAATCAAATTTGGAAACATCAACATAATGGATTAGCAAAGCCCAATTATGCTTTCTTATGATAAAATAAAATCATTATTAATGAACAAATTGCATATACCACAATATATAAATGGAATGCATGGATTAACCAGTCAGATCCCACATTAATTATTTTCATTAAACATCAGCATCAGTTTGGTGCATTCATTAGTTTGAATATTTTCCCATAAGGTGGAACTAATTTGATATCGTCATTTATTTTAATTTATATCAATGACTCTTGCTCCATATTTTTACTACACTTCTTCAAATTCATTTGCTGCTTCTTAATTCATAGTGCAATATTTTTCTCTAAAAAAAATATATTTTCGAGCTCAAATATTAATCGTTTAGACAAATTAAAATATTTATTCTAAAACACTTGATGTTTTAACTCCTTGTATGATAGTTTAGACAAATAACTCTATAATTAAAATTTAAGTGACTTTTTTTCTAGAAGTATGCAAGACAATAATATAGACCCAAATAATCTAGTTTTTGTCTTCCTCCTCCTTGGAGAAAAAGTTGTTTTCTTGAAGATGACATAGATGAGTTAGGTCATTATTTCTCCTGAATCTACCATAAAAATGATACTACAATTAGCTAGCTAGCTTTTACTTAATTTAATTTATTTTGTTTGATATATGTTGCTATCAACCATGTCTACAAATCCACTTATCAAGAAAAATTACCCCATAAAAATTTTTCCTTTCTTTGTTTAGAGTTTACTTGGTCTTTAAAAGTTGATGAAAAAATTCATTAATTACTATCCTCTTTTTTGTTTTATTGTTACAGCCTGGTGGATCATACACTAGGCAAGAACACTTGATGAGACTGATTTATATATATATAAAGAAATTCACCTTTTATTAATTTGATGATGGTGACATGCAATCTTGTATAAACAGGTTATTGTTCAATCCATTCGAATTCCTCTTTTATGATTGATTTCAAGAATGGCATTAGCTGGGTCCTAATATGAGATTATTAAAAGCTTATAATTAGTTAATATATATGAACCATCAAGAGTATGTTGTGATGGATGAAATTCCTTTATTATTAATTAAAAGAATCAAATTCGAATTTTTGGAAAAAATAAGTATATTATATCATAAAAATAGCGTCCATTGACCCTTCGGGATAGTTCAGTGGACCCTTCAGAGTGGTCCAATGATTTGGGCTTGGAGTTTTCATGTTGGAGGTCTCAAGTTCAAAATCTCTTGCAGTGAAAGGAAAGGGTTTGCCTTCTAGGTCGAGCTTGTCGTATCGAATTTGTCTAATGCGGGTTACCTCTATTATGTGGTTTGCGAGCTATTGCATAGGAGCAAGAGTTTATTTATGTGTGCGCATCCAAAGATAGCTGCTGCGAGTTTCTCCTGTCATAAAAAAAGCCACTAGAATTTTTTCTCCTTGTCTCGAAAATTAATCAATGTCATAAATTTCAAATTCCACCGATGAAATTAAGAAATCACTAAGATATAGTTTCGACTGGTTGAAAAAAAAAAAGTGGCTTTATAGTGTTAATTACATTTATGCACGCTAGCTCGATCAGCAAATCCCCTTTTGGATACGGATTTAATTTTGTGAATTTGTGTCCATGTATTTATTTATTGATTTTTATAATATTTATATGGTATAGTTTAACTTATATTTTACTTTTGTGTATCATCTAATCAGCAGATTGTGATAGAGTGATAATTGCTTCTCTATTCTTAATAGATTTAAGGTTTGAACCCAATGTATGAAATCGTAACATGAATTTTTCGATGCAAATTCTAAATAAATGAAAAAATATATATATCTTCCGTATCTTATCACGCTAGTGGCAAAAATACCCAATCTGCTTATAAGTTGGTAACATTAGGTCATGTCACTATGAAAAGGTTTTTTCATGTTTATTCTTTTTAGGAAAATATGAATAATTGTATTAACTTTTCACGACCCAATAGAAAATTCTTTTGGAAAAACTTTTTTTTCATGTCAAAGAATATTTGTCTTATGAACATTATTTTTCTTCTTAATATCCTACACTGTTAACTATTACGACTTATAATATTTTTTATATAATTTTATTTTAAATAAAAAGATGCATAGATATTTTGATTAGTAGGTGTGACAGATTAGCTATGGTGGAAACAAGAAGAGGTAAGAATAGCTCGAAGAAGTATTGAAGATTCAAGATTAGGATATAAGTTATTAATAGTCAAGTATTGTGTATTTCCTCTTATCTGCATTGTTATTATTACTCTCCTATTATTCTTGTCTTTAATTTTATTATATAATACCTATTGTTTTCTTTGCTTTATCGGGATATTTGATGTTGCTATAATATTTTCTTTCCATACTTGATTTTGATATGTTGAGTCAAGGTGAGATTGCGCATACACACTCTATTTGTGGGATTACGTTAGGTATATTATTGTTGTTGTCATATGCAAATTTTGTTTCGAAAAAATTAAATATACTATGTCTGAATTCACACCTAGCCCTATTTGACCTCATACTATGAATCAAGCAAAACAAATTGAAATTGTGAAAGTACATGATAATAAAAAAACTTATGTAAATGTATCCTTCGACCATCTAATTTATCAACATGGCCGAATTATATACTATTGATACACTTCGATCGTATATGTAGTGTATAAGTGTGTGTATATGTATGTTAAAAAAAATTTCGTCCAAAATGTATTGAAAATAATTTTTAAAATTTTTATAAGATAAAAAGTAAAATTTACGTATTCATTACTTTGCACAAATTTCACTTGTGGATTTAAAACTCATTGAAATATTGGAATTAAATACAAATTTGTTACTTGTAATAAACGTGCAAGAGTTAAAATACTATTGCTAGGATGTCCATTAATTTTGAACTATTCTAATGAGAAACAAAAATTAGGTCAAATTGCATATATAATGGATTATGAGCTGGCTACTAGTTTAACATAACAAAAATAAAAAAGTTAACATGTTCATCACATTAATAAAACAAAATTATTATAAATTGCATTGTATTATCCTTTCTACAATTATTAATACAAAGGAAAATGGGAGGTTTTGCCTACTGAGCTTCTACCTTTTTCCTTCTCCCTCTCTTGTTGGATCATGATAAAATATTAATCCAAGATTATCTTAAAATCTCATGAATTAATTATAATACTTACATTATTTAAGAAGATTATCGTGTTGTTATTGATAAGAACTAAAAGGTTGAACAAAAGATCAATTGTCAATATTTAAGGAGGTAGGAGAAGAGTAGGATGTACGAAGACCTTATCCTATCTTTGTGAGATAGAGAGATTGTTTCTGATAGATGTTATAAATTGGATAAATGCTTTTTTTTTGTTGTTGAGATACAATATCATTTTTTATTATTATAGCAAAATATGTTATAGAGTACATTATAATATAAAATATCTGTCTTAAAAGAAAAATTGATAGTAATAATGCAATGCTGTTATAAATGACTCTTATAGAAAGATATGAATGTAATTATGACTTATATATAATTAAAGACCTTGTAATCCAACTTTCTTTCATCTGAATACTTTTTCTATTTATATGAAAGTTGTTCCACACAACTGGCCTAACAATTTTTATATGTGTATTGTTTATTGCTTTTCTATAAGTCTAATTAAGATTTTGCATCTAAAAAAGTTGGGCTTCAATTCGTAGACAGTGCTTCAAGAGACAAGTTAATTTGTGTAAAATAATAATAACAATACCCTTAAAACTGGAGGAGTAATAATAATACTCCCTCTCTTCCCAAATTAGTTAAATTTTTAAAAGTTTTTTTCAAATTGTTAAAAGATAAATTATATACAATAATAAAAAGATTCAAAGTCAAATATTCATATATGTAATGAATTTTTGATACATATACAAGGTTTGAAGGAAAGTTATTGGCTTTACGTCAACCCCCAACTTCTGAAGCTAGGTCCGCCCCTCTGCATGAATCTAACCACTTCCATACCTGAAAAACGAGGCTTAAAACCTTTGAGACACTTTTGTTTCACTACATTAATAAAGAACATTCGTTTACATTTCAATGTTGACTTAAAATCGGCCTGCCCGAATATCTCTGTCAATATGATCTGCGTTGAGGGTTCCTGGAAGTTCTCGAAAATCTTCGTTGAATACAGAATATGCACTGCATACAAATGTTTGAGGGTCGCTATATTTAGGAAATATCGCATACCTAGTTGAAGTTGGAAATCCAAAAGGAAAAACAAGACCACCAGACTTTGTATCTACAGGTTCATATATCTACAAAATCACGTACCTAAGTTCTCCCTGTTTCCGGTGTCCAAGATTATAAAAGATTAGGCCAAACCCAGTTGCCAGTAACTGCATTAAGGTAAGAAAATGAATTCACAGTAGTAAGCAGTGTATGTATGTCCCTAAGCATATGTACATTCAGTCTAGATTTTGGGATACTATTTCGAAAAATTACTGAATCATAACACAAATAGATATCACAGCAAATGATTGACCAAATGGCTGAACTTACAAATAAAGGTGCAACCTCATATCTTCGTGCAATAGAGGCCAGAATGAACCAAGTCATGATAATAACCCAAACCTTTAGACTGATGGAGAAAATTACCATCAAAAACATATCTACAAACAAGTGAAAAGGCAATGGAACAGGTGAAGAGGAATAAGAAGATAGTTTTACGTTAATGATAAAAGATATGAAAACAAATATCAGAGCTTCACCTGGAAATTTCAGTTTATCACGTAGCATATAAAAAAGCTTCCTCTTCCACTTACTAGTTGATGGGGGTAACTGAAACCTCTGTTTATAGAAATGGGAATAATAAAACTTGTAAATCATAGCAAAATGAAAAAAAAAACAACAGAAGTATGCACATTGGAGCTGGATTCAATTTCCAAAACAGACAACAACTGCATTTCCTGTACATTTGCAACATTTATTTACCACTCACCAGTTCATCATCATCATCATCCTCAAATTCATCACGAAAATGCTTAGGAGGTGGCTTTGGTTTGACAGCAACTATTAGTGAATCTACAAAAAATGAATTTCAACCTTGTTATAATAGAGAAAGAAGTTCCATTAATTATGATCTAATAGAATAACAAAGAAAATGTGAAAGTGCAACAGCATCTAGGAACAAACAATCAAGCAAATAACTCAGTGGAAGCAAAGAAATGTGTGCAGAATAGCCAAAAATGACTTACGGGATTAGCACTCTTAACACTTATAACCACAGATACAGTTTTCCATTGTTTGATCGAGATTTTCTGATCAGTGCCACTAAAGGCAGATTCAGAAACAAACTGAACCTTTGAACTGGTCTAATTTCTACAACTTCTTGGGAAGTACATATAACCAATTTGTTTCCCTTTACGCTAGCAATTTCCATAGCATTATGTCTTCTATGGAAATGTGAAAGTGGAACAGCATCCAGGAATAAACAATCAAGCAAATAACTCAGTTGTGAAGCAAAGAAATGTGTGCAGTCAATATGCAACAAAACTGATAGTTTGTTAGAATAATTGTTGAATTATACATGTGCATTTCCTACTCATTCCAACTGCAAGAAGAAAAAGAGATCAAACATCATGATACTCTATATTTCACATACATAAAATCTGTCGCATAGTGCACCAAATGTGAGCAACCAAGAAGAAAGCTAAGGAAAATAGTAAGACGACAAATTAGAAACTACAGAATTCAAACAATGAATAGGAGATTCAGACAGAAAAGTAGCATGAGGCACCACAAAAAAACCCACACAAATCATGCAAGCAGAATCAATATACAACAAAACAGACAGTTTGTTAGAATAATCTTCAAACCTATACATGTGTGCATTTCATACTCATTCCAACCGTAAGAAGAAAAAGAGATCAAACATCACGGTACCTCTATATCTACATACATAAAATCCTCCCACGTATAGTTGTTACAGTATATTATGCAAAATGATTATACAACTTTGATAATCATAAAGTTGCTAAAAGAATTGCACCTCCGTTTTTGAGTTGGACTACTTCGTCATCTCCGTTTTCACTATCATGCAATACATTTCCTCGCAGAACAAGTCTTAAATTTTCAATAGGCATTTTTCGATTCCCGGCAATCATCTTTCTCAATTCATGTACCTAGATGCCACAGAAAATGTCAAAGCATATTCAGAAGAACTCCAGGAATTTTAATTATAAGCATCTAAAATGATAGCTGACAAGACAAGTCTAAACAACATCTTTTCATAACACTTCTACAACCTTTTTCTTGTAATTAAAAAAAAAAAAAAAACAAGATACTAAGGAGACATTTCTTTGATTTTTCGCAGAAACTTCAATGAAAATCCACTTTAGGTATCTACAACTTTTCATTTTGAATTCCAATTTTTTTTTTTAAATAATAGTAGCCTTTTGGCTTAAATGACGAAATGAGGATTCATATAGCCAACCCCAACTTATTTGGGATTGAGGCGTAGTGTTATTGTAATAGTCTCTGGGCCATCACAGGGCTCACAAACTTGGATCTCACTGTAGGAACCGTACATATGAGAGGCCTGGAAAAGAAGGTAGACGTGCACTGGGGTAGCATGACATAAGAAGGTAGGAGTAGTTGTTGTAGTAGTCTCTGGGCCATCTAGCTTGTTTTGTCTTTGCTGCAATTTGAACCTTGGACTCTAACACTTGCATGCCTTCATTATTCATATACCACATCCTTTGGTGCGTGATTCAAAATTCTTCTCCGTGTAGAGTCTCCATAGACAGTTTCAATCATTTGCTACTTGTCACATGCCAAAAACTAGCCTATAAGAATACTAAAGGAATCTATCTCTAAGTAGATCAAGCTTACAACTCGACCTAGATTTACTCTAATTTTTTGCTTGAAAAATTCAATTCAATACGGGACCAAGGTGACAACCTAGTGACTTGTTGCCATTTCAGTTTTGCATGCCCCACATAGATTCTCAGTTAATTTTCAAACTTATCTCACTATCAGACTCTGATTACCTTCATCAAAAAGAAATTATCACTTTGATTACACATATCCATGTACTAAACACCAAGCTCTCTATGAAGCCAAGCTCATTAAGCTAACAATCTTTTCTTGCTTCAGTCCATACTACTTTCTTACTCGTCCCCCTTGTCCACTCTCATCCCTCTTTAATTAGTCCAATCCTGATTAGTTAGGTATAACATGAACCATAGCTGCCACAGTTAATATGTACTTTCCTCACCCCTTTAAGTTCACTAGATTTTCCATGAAGTTCAATTCACTATCTTGCAAACTTCTTCTTCCAACCATCAGAGCATTTATTTTAGGAAAAAGAAGGAAAAAACTTTTCAGCATTATTCTCAAACTTCATAATTTGCACTAACTCGCCATCTTTATAAATTAAAAAAAAAAAGTTTACTCATTGGAAAATAGACAAAACAAAACACATTTTCTTCAATGTGCCTCGAAATCATAACATCATCCAATCAATTAACCAACTACACCTCAATTCCACATTAGCTTCGGGTCTATTGTCTGAATCCTCTATATCCATTACACTCACTTCAAGTCTAGTTCATTTCAATACTTCAACAATTATCCTTAAATACTTCAATTCCAACTACTAGAAATTGTCTTATCGTCTATATGTATCCTTTATTTATCAAAATTACATTCTGACCTCAGCTAAGCATGCACTAATTACGAGAAAACAAAAAAAGTTCAAATGACAATTGTACCATTAGAAAAAATAAAACCTAGTTTTCCTCAGTTTAATTTGCATCAATTTCGAGCTATTACAATCGAAGAAACGGAGAAAAGGTAGTACCTTGATAGAAGAAGGGACCTTAAGGCGACAAGGCGGAGAAGGACCGATGATTTTCAGAAAGATTTCTACCATCTTCTTCTCCTCCTCAATTTCATCCATGGCGCCGTAATAGAACCTAATTCAATTGCAAAATTCAGAGGTTTTCTCCGATGGAGTAAACGATCACCGACACCGGAAATTTGATCTCGGGTCAAAACTCCGGACTGTTCACCGGGCGACTTTTGTAAACGCCAAACGGGTTTCACTTTGGGGAAGATGTATTTATCTACGTGGATTGAGAATTTGTTTTTTAAAATTAATTTTATAAATCTCAGTTCATCCCAATATATTTTTTTAATTATTACTTCATAATATATTGCATTTATCTATAATTTGAATGGTAAATTTATACGAAATGTAGGGTACAAAATAAAACTATAAGAAAATGATAAAAAATAAAATAAAATTGTTTAATAAGAATGACAAAATAAGAAAAAAATATTAAGATAATTGATGGTTATACAAAATGAAATTTTTTGTCGTTATCTAACTATAAATTTAAATAATACTATATAATAAAATTTAAGTAATGATCAAAACAAACGTGACATTTAAACTAACAATACAATGGGTACCTACCATCCAAACAAGGTATAAAACCCTATATTATGATTTAGCATTGATATATTATTTGTTAAAAAATAACTCATTTATATCATTACAATTACAAATATAGTTTGAATATACTCTTTTTGACCGGAAAAAAGTAAAAAAAATTATTTTTAATTTATTTCTCTAGTTTTAAAATTAAAACAAAAGCCACTTAAGAATATATTTGGAACCAAGGAGTAGTTTACAAGCATTTGGATCATCTAGTGATATAATGAAAGATTGAACACCAAAGAATGTAGTGGGATAGAAGAAATTTCTTTCATTTTTAATTAAAGATTTCACATTCGAGCTTTAAGATCTTAATCGTTTGGTTGATGGAATGAAATATTTTGAGATTATTATTTTTATTTCAAGATCACCAACTAGCTAATCTCTAAATGTATTCTACGGACTTTGTCTGACTAGTTGATTCTGAATATGAAATGATTATTTTTAAAAAAATCTATTGGCTGTCATTGTCCATAGTGGTCCTTTGATGCCCTTGTATTAGCCCAACACGAAGGATAACATCACTTGTGGTTCAAAATCACAAGATTTTAGGCTAACTCTTACAAGCATTGGGTCAATTCTCTATCTAACATTTTTGGTATGTCCTTTATAGTGACAATGTATATTACTTAACCCGCATTTGAGTTCTATTAAATTCGAATTTGTATCGAAATTTTTTATATTTGGGTTAAATCGATTCCTAACAAAGACGATACCATGCTAAGGGGATTCAAACTCAAGACTTCTAGTTAAGGATGAAGAAGTACTTACTACTCCACCACAACTCTTATTGGTCAAGTCTTAGGTATAGAATCGTCTTTAATATGGAACGCTTTATTCCTGAACTTTTCGACCACCCAGATTAGTTAGGCCACAAAACAAGTACCAGACACCATGTCGAAAACCAAAAATAACATATCATTGGGTCTATCAGACTTTAAGGATGAGGCTTTCATTTTCCACCATTCAATTTTAGATAATACATAAAATCCAAAAGTATATACTATATAACACTAAAAAGATCTCTCCCTTTGTTGACACTTTGAGAAAAATGGCTCTGAGAATGTGGGCTTCTTCAACAGCCAATGCACTTGGACTCTCTTCCACTGTTTCAAGAACCAATTTTTCCCCTGCTTTTTCAGTCTCTAGATGTTTTTCTACTGGTAAGTTTTTCAAATTTATTGCTCTGATTATTTCCCCTAATCTACATTTTTGGAGTTTTGAAGTACTATTTCATTTTACTTACCATGTTCTGAATCGATTATTAGTATACATTAAGTGGTTTTTTACGCATAAATACAGGGTTTGAGCCAAAGTTACTGGTCCTGCCGAACCAATATTTGCATTGTGGCTTAGCACAATTGGATTTACTATTTACTTTTCCTAGCTAGTATACATAGATAAGACATTGATTATACGCAGATTATACATCTGTCAATTATTTTTAGTTTAAACGATTGGGTGAGCGGCTGTTTATGAGATCAATTCTTGTTTGTTGTTTTGTTTATTTATTTTGGGTATATTGCAATATGCAGTTCTTGAAGGGCTGAAGTATGCATCTTCACATGAATGGGTAAAGCATGAGGGCTCAGTGGCAACAGTTGGAATAACTGACCATGCTCAGGTTTTTCTTGTCTTTTAGTACTTTTCGTATAGTTTTCCACATTTGCTTTGATAATCGAGAAATCCCTAAGGGT
Organism: Solanum aculeatissimum; assembly: GCA_038996855.1. Taxonomy (NCBI): domain Eukaryota; kingdom Viridiplantae; phylum Streptophyta; class Magnoliopsida; order Solanales; family Solanaceae; genus Solanum; species Solanum aculeatissimum. Next base: position 56,091 of record JBCEWC010000136.1, read on the forward strand.
CGAGGTAATAAGAGATGGAACCAAGATTCAAATTTTATGGGTTGTAAATTCTAGGATAATGACTTCAGGTGTTTAGTAATTAGATTTTGAATTTAATCTTTATAAGGTGTGAACTAAAGTTGTTGGATTTGGCCGAACTTGTAAGTAACCTTCTAGCTCATCTCTGGTCGAGTGGCCTATAATTTGAAACACGGTAGATAATGGGCTTGCCTCTCTACCTTTCTCCGCTAAAATTACCACATTTTTGTCTGTGGCAGATTTACATATAGAATGGTGCTTGTATGCTATCAAAGGATGCCTTTCCTCCTGAGGATTTCAGTTCTAATTGAAAACTAAACTACTATATGGGCAGTTTTTTTTTAAAAAATGATTTGCATTTATAAATAATTGAACTTCAACTGTTGTATGTTTTTTCAGGATCATTTGGGAGAAGTGGTGTTTGTTGATCTGCCAGAAACTGGTGCTTCTGTTTCATCTGGAAGCAGCTTTGGAGCTGTTGAAAGTGTGAAAGCCACCAGTGACATTAACTCTCCGATCTCAGGCGAGATCGTTGAGGTCAACAACAAGCTTACTGAAACACCTGGTTTGGTAAGTAGTGCTAAATTTTCAGATAATAGAAAATCTATGTTGGTCGGACTCTTCAAAATTGTAACTTGGGTGCACGTCGAATGCATATTTGGAGGGTATGATACAGGTGAGGCAACACTTTTGGAAAGTCCGATCAAAACTGAAATGTCGTATTCCTTATGATTTTTCATCTTCTATAATCAAGATCAATATTTACTACTCCCTCTATTTGAATTTTTTGTCTGGTTTTAACTTGACACAAAATTTAAAAAATTAGCAAAGACTTTTGAATCTTGTGGACTTAAACTAAAGATATGTGGGATGTTACTAAAATCCCTTTTAATTTTATGATCTTAAACATGTTATGTGGGAAGTTGAAACTAAAGAGAAAGGAAAGAGACCTTCTTATTGAAATGACTAGAAAGGAAGGAAGACAAACAAAATTGACACGGAGGGAGTACTTGTTTATTTTCTTCATTTTTCAGCTAGTTGAAAATCTATGCTACTTGGCCTCTTTAAAAATGTCATTGGTGTGTGTCCGAACTTCCAAAAGTAACGTATTTTTTGGAGGATCCGACATGGTCAGGTAGCATTTTTGGAAAGTCAGACCAACATAGGTTGATCAAAACTGAAATGCCATACTCCTTATGAATTTTCACCTTCTGTCATCAAGGTCAATAATACTATCTGATATATATATATTCCAAGTTACCTCTTGTGTCTTTCCTTCTTTTTTTTCATCTAGTTAAAATCTATGTTGCTCGGACTCTTCAAAAATATTATTAGGTGCGTGTGCACCAACATTTCTAGAAAGTCCGAGCAACATGTGATATTCCTTATGATATTTTGATGTTTGTTTTGCCAACCTATACAATGAAGGTCAACTCGAGCCCCTATGAAGACGGATGGATGATTAAAGTGAAGCCGAGCAGTCCATCAGAACTCGAATCCTTGATGGGAGCAAAAGAGTACACGAAATTCTGCGAAGAAGAGGAAGGCCATTAAAACTTGAAGGTGATTTTTGAGTTACATTTTAGACTAACATTTGCCTGGTTAAGGCCTGAGAGATTGTGATCAAACTTCCTGTCATCACTGCTTCAAATTCCACAAAAAGTTCATCATTTTCAGAACACTCACTCTTTTGTCCTCTTCTTCTCAAGTTGTTTCCCAATTTGGTGAATATTGGAACACAAAATGAACTTTTGCACACTAGTATGTTTTGATAAATTGCTCATAATAGTTCAGGTAGAAAATATAAGTACCTGATGACTTATACATAAAACTGTGATATTTCAAATGCGTTTTTGACCATGAACTCTAATAAAAATGACAATCTCGTTCACTCTTCACCACTAGTGATAATCACATCCCAAATAACATCAAGTGACTTTGTGACCTTAAATTCAAGATGCATATTTCTCAAGTTGAAATCACAGCTGAAGAAAGTAAGCAGGACAACTCGGTGCATAAAGTATTTCATATTTCCGCAAGATTCGGAAAAGAGCCACACACCCATGGGGATGTAATGTAGGTACCTTATCCTAAGGCAAACAGCAGAGGCTACTAAATCCATGACTCGAACAAATGACCTATAACTCAGATGAGGCTCCCTTTCTCAACGCAAAAAGTAACATAGAAAAAAAATAGAGGAGCACATTTACAATGCAAATTCAATTTTATTGATAACCATACACCCTTGTACACACTAAACGTGATGTATTTCACACCTCTAAGGACAGAATTTAACCAATAACACAAACAAGAACTCGATCAATACACAACAATGACAATATGTGGAGTGCATAAGCCCCTATAGAGATAGGGGCGACTTTCTTGTAGTAATTGTATATAATACTAATTGAAAGTGCTCCATCCATAGAAGAGTACTACACACGATTCTCTCATAAGGAGAGAGCGTGAGGACATAGAAAGGCGATCAACAACGACTCATTAGCAAGTAATTACAACTATATATAACCATTACACAGAACAGCAACAACCTCTGAAGATTGAGTATGAGAAATAGACATCAATAGTGACCTGAAATCATCTGTTCTGTCCCTTGAAGTCGCTATAGAACCGTTTGAGGTGCAAGAATTCTCCACGAGCACTATATCCGGTAGCAAATTAGATATAGAAATGAGCAATTCACGTGCCACCTCGAAAGGAGCTTCCTCTCCAAATGCTCTATTTGCCATAAAATGCAGACCCTTCCTCTGAATTTTCTAAATGCAATCTAGGACAACATAAAACTATTAGCTTCAAAAATAGGTTTTCAAGTTTAAACTTTAAAGGGGCATGATGAATGATAACCATCATAAGCTATGTTGTTTGGAGTTCCAAAAAATGTTGCAGCACCTGTATCAGATCCTACAAGAATGCATTACTTTTAGAAAATTCGACACGCGATGGTTGACAGTTTTGAAGAGTCTTAGCAACATAGAACAAAAGTACTATGGCTCAAATCTTTTATTGCCTTGTACTCCCTCCATCTCAAATTATCTGTTGTGATTCTCTTTTACATGTCCCTTAAGAAATAGTAATTAGGAGAAGCCTTTAAATAGTTTACAATAACATCACTCATAATTGACGCATTTGTAGTCTTTGAGAACAATAACTACTTAGGATAAAATGGGATAATTTTCTTTTGAGCTTCTAAAACTACAAATTATTTGAGACAACTATTTTTAGATATCACAACACCTAATATGAGACAACTATTCGAGAAGTTACAACAACTAATTTGAGACAACTATTCTTAGAGATTACGACAACTTACTTAAGAAAATTATTTTTATAAATCACGACAGATAATTTGAGACAGAGGAAATAACAATTACAGTTGCTGCAATTTATGCAGAGTAAGGCTACAGAGTTTACTAGAATTGTTCACAATGATAATTTCAGAGAAATTGAATTTAAAATCCAGGAAAAGAATTTTATATCTTAACTATCCATTGTTCAATTTATCCACCTAAACTATCACTTCCTATGCATCTTTTGTCAATTGTTTTAATACTAAGAGATTGATAGTTTAAATAATCAAAGCGAATAATGGATAATTACTATATGAAATTTGCATAAAAGTGATAATTTAGGTATGTTTTCTACCAATAACACAAAAAGAAGAAGAGATGACAAATTTCTACGAGTTGAACATGTAAGGAGGAGGCAATTTTACCCAACTATTCTAGGGCTCCCAAGTGAATTTTACAAACATTTATAATAGATTACAATTCATAAAACTAGATTGACAAATCTAATAGAAAAATAATTTACAAAAACATACAAAGCAGAAACACAGAAAAGAGATTTATATATTATGAATTGTGAAAGAGAAGAGAAAGGGTACCTTTATAAAGTAAAGCGCCTTTTTGCTGGGTATTTGGACTTTTGTATAGATAAGATGGATGAATGGTGTTTTTCTTTCAATTTCCTCTAACTGGATTTTCGGCTAGCCAATCAAACAAAATCCTATTTTCAGTAATAATATTTATTATCTTCTTACCCTCACATCTTGAGCAAATAGCACCTTCAAAATGATAAATAGAATCATAATCTTACTCGATAATAATAATCCTCGTAAATTATACAAAACTCAATCGGTTGCCTAATTTTTCCTACCTTCTGACCGACCCGGAATAGCCCAATTAAGCTCAGACAAAAGAAGCCCAAATTAACCTCAAGCCCAACAACTATTTTCATCAGTGCCGCTCTGTCTCTGTTTCACCTTCATCAATACTGCAAAGCTCTTTTTTCTTTGAAATCCAACAGAGACCACCAATTTCAATGGCACTTTCTGCTATTTCACTGACTCTCTCTACAAATCCTTCTGCATCATCAACCTTGGTATCAAGAACAAGAAGAATCACCCAAAAAAATCCCAAATTTAGTGTCTTTACTACACCTAAATTCACTCCAATTTCAGCTCTTTCTGATCCTTATGTCCTCCAAATAGCAGAAATTCTTGAAGATTCATTGCCTTCTACCTCTTCTTCACCACTTCAGAAGTTAAGGATCAGTTCCTCAGACACCCTTTTGTCAACCCCTTGGCCATCTCGTAAAGATGAACCTTTTAGATTCACTGACACTTCTTTTATCAAGAATTCTAGAATTGAACCAATTCAGCCTCCAAAGATTCCATGTTTGAGTTCTTTGGATGTTTCTGTAGATACCCTTTTGCCCACTCTTTCAATTGTTGATGGTTATATAATGGATTCTTTGTCTCAATCAAATGAATTTCCTAGTGGGGTTTATGTTGGTAGTCTGTCGAATGTAGATTCTGAAGCTATAATGAAAAGGGTGTCTGAATATGAGTTTAGTTTTAAAGGGGATTTGTTTTGGTCACTTAATGGTGTAGGTACCCCTGATGTAGTACTAGTGTATGTTCCAGAAGGGTGTAAGGTTGAGAATCCATTGCTATTGAGGTACATTTCTGTTGAAGGTAGTGATAAAGAGTCAAAAGCTTTGCCTTTTTCGAACCCGAGGGTGTTGATGTTGGTGGAGAAGGGAGGTGAGATTAGTATAGTTGAAGAGTATATAGGTGGAGATAGGGATAAATGTTACTGGACGAATTCCGTTATGGAAGTGGTTGTTGGGGAAGGGGCAAAGGTGAGCCATTCTTACATCCAAAATCAATCTTCCAATGCTGCACATATCAAGTGGACTTGGGTTCAGCAGGTAAACTTGCTCGTCTTTTTAACTTTAAAAAATGACCTTGATAGCATGCATTGTTTGAGTATTTCTGTATAATCTATTGCGTAGTTTTATGCATTTGGCTTGCTTCGCCACGAAAGAGAATTTTAACCAATACATACCGTCGTGACTGCAATTTGTTTGAGCTGTGAAATATGAATACCACTCCCTGCTTGACTGCAATTTGTTGATTCTGATATCTACCGTCTCTTTTCTATTTGATTCTAACTATAAGTAACTTATTGTTACCATTCCCTCCATGAGCAGAGTTAGTGTGGGAACCTGGGAAGTGTATATTTTTTCTATTCGTGGAGATAAATCTTATTAGCAGCTTTAAGCAATTCCTTAGGAACTTCCATTACAGCTTCAGTTATTTTATTTATTTGTCTTTTGGGCAGATTAAGTTTGCTTCATAGTCGAGTTGATTACTTTCAGGAATCAACTAGCAAATACGAGCATATAGAAGTAGGCACTGGTGGAAAATTGAGCAGGCACAATATTCACATCCAGCAGGTTGGTCCAGACACGGTTACTGAGCTATCTACGTTTCATATGTGTGTCTCAGATCAAATACAAGATCTGCACAGTAGATTAGTCCTAGATCATCCACGAGGTGTCTCTCAGCAGATCCATAAGTGCATTGTGGCCCATTCATCTGGACAGGTTGTTTTTGATGGAAATGTTCAAGTCAATAGGTATTGTTATTCTGTCTCACCTTTGATGTTCATTTTAATGATTCGTTATTCTGCAAATCACCAGTGTTAACATTTAAAAGTACTCATATTGTTTCATTAGCATGTTCTAGATCTCATCATAGTCTGTGCCAGTTCATGTTTGCTTGTATGTATTTCTTTTTAAATTATTTATGAATCTTATGAACTGTCCTATGCATATGGGGAAACTTTTTTCTCTGAAGGGTTCCAATGTTACTTCGATTAAAAATACTTTTTTACTATTTTTACTCTGGTATAATCTAGTCATTTCTTGGCTTATTGTTCTGCAATCTAGTAAACTATAGCAACTTATAAGATAGTACAAGGTTGACCAGAAGTTGCATATTCCATCCTTGACACAGGTGCATGTTAGTAGCCTCTAAAGTCTAGTCAACTCTTGCTTTTCGGTGGTCGATGAATGAGTAGTCTTTTGCTAGCTATGATCCTCCAATCCTTTGTTTTTCTCAACTCTTCTTCTCATTCTGATCATGTTTAGCAGGCATTGATTATATCTGATAGTCGAATGGTTCATGTGACGTACCCGACCAGCGTCTTATAGTGACCTTTGCAATCTGTTCTTTTTCAGTCGCATAATCAGTGGAAGACAAAAACTGATGGTTCTACTATTGGAAGTTTTGTCGTATCAATAAGAAATGTAAATGCAAACTTAGGAGAAACTTCACCTTATTTCCTCTTATGTTGCTCGAACTCTCCAGAAATGTCTCTAGCATCCGTGTCTGATCCTGAAAAGATGCAATACTTTTGGAGGAGTTCAGACATGCACCTGGTGGCATTTTAGAAGAGTCCAAGCAACATAGGTTTCCTTCCTTGACTTGCTCAAGCGCCATTTAGGGACACCGGCTATTGGAAGTTTGTCAATAAGAGATGTAGTGCAAACTTAGGAGAGAGTTCATATGGCTTGTCTATGGTTTTGATTATTGTTCATCTACTGTGTAAGATTCAAATGTGTGTGTAATTTTAAATGATGTTACAGATATGCCCAGCAGACAGATGCAGGACAACTTACACGAAGCCTCCTTTTGGAGCCTCGGGCAACTGTGAATGTCAAACCTAATCTCCAAATCATCGCTGATGATGTCAAGTGCTCCCATGGTGCTGCAATCAGTGACCTCGAAGAAGACCAAATGTTTTACTTCAGGGCACGGGGTGTTGATGCCTCAACTGCCAGAAAAGCTCTGATCTTTTCATTTGCAGCTGAAGTAGTAGACCGCTTCCCAAATGCCTCGATTAGGAAGAAAGTTGAAACTCATATTAGAGAACTGCTAGATCCCTCACGCCCTTTACCGTGAGCCATCTTAGTTTCACGCTGCACTAATGATAACGAATGAAATCCCGTCTTTTACTGGACGAATATAAGCAGCTGTTCAGTGTAATGTATTTCTTTTCCTGTATTGAAACTTAAATTGGCTGCACCAAAAGTTGTAATCTTCTTTTCTTACAGTGAAATTGTTTGATAGGAAGTACAATGACCTGTTTCCTGATGAGGTGCTTTTTAATTTTGTGGCTTAACTTTAATTGAGATGATCACACTTCAAAATGATATCAGAGCAAGTAAATGTTTGTCATCAGAAATTTTCACTTGTTTGGCTCATGAGAAAAGAATCAAGCTCACACATGTGAATACATGTTAAGATAACAATGACATAAAAATGTCAAAAGCTTTTAAATGAGATGGTCATATACTGAACCAACAATAAATGACTTGTTTACACCCAACTAATCATCATGCATGTACTAAAAACACGTGACTTGCATTCATTGGTTTGATATGAACACCCAATGTTGGTAAATTTTTACCAAATCTATTCCAGAGATACTGCAATCAGCACAAAAAGATATGGTGCATCTTTCCCTTTACCCCATTCTGTAAAGACTTTTACACAAGGGTTCAACAAGAATTCTCTCCTCTGTAAACCACATTGGTGGAAATCCACCTCCAAAATAAATATTTATCCACTATAGATTACAAATCACTTGCTTGGCTCTAAAAGGGTAGATGAGATGGGAGGGAAAAAAAGAAAGAAAGAAAGAACTTGAATGAATGAAAGATCATCTATGCAAAATCTAAGAAGAAACTAAATGAAAAGATCCAGTGTCTTTCTTTTCTAGGAGCAGTTCTGAGCAATCCCAACTACAAAACTTCTACTTTCACGAGCCTCGATGTATATCTAGCACTAGTTCTGGTGGTTGTCAAGGGTATAACCAGGCAAGAGATCAAAATTGCTGCATCACTATACATGGAATATATCGCCAGAACAGTAACATTAGAGGTATTTCCCAGACGACTTCCAAATTCTTCCTTCGAGAGATACCACCATAACGGTAACATCATCGTGGTACTTCCTACGATCTCCTTTGGGGATGTCCAGTAATTCATGCAAATCCATTCCTGCAAATAAATTAACATTCAGTTATAAACATGTCATTGTGCATGCCCTTAACCGAAACAGGTCATTTAAAGAGGCACGTATAAGACAAAGATGAAATTGAAGATTTAATTATCATATTTTTACCTAAACCACAAAGACACAAAATGAACTGGTAGAGAAACAAGATGCTATAGTATGGAGAACAATGAAATTGTCTGGAGTTGTTTAAAAGGATTTTTTTTTTAATTAATCAGACTGGTTGTTTTGGGTGGGTGGGTAGGGGGAATCTGCTAACCTAAAGAGGCCAACAATTAAAAAAAGGTACACATAACATCTTCAACTTCAGCATAGCCAAGTATGTAGCACAGACAACATTGCAGCACTAGCACCACATATAACCTCGGAAAAAGTTATCTATTACTAAGGAATGCCTGACTTGGGCACAAGGATGCAGAGGTTCAAGTCCTGATTTTCATCAAAAACTCAGGGTATGCAGCCAAATCAATAGTAACTTAATACCCTTAACTCCCCACAGAAAGACTAGAAAGAAAATGTACCAGCTTTCTTGGCTGCACGGAATAAGAGCTCCTCAATCAGATGCTGAGCAGGATCCCCGTCAGGAAATTTCTCCATAAAATTCTCAACATGACAAACAACCTCCTGATTGCTCAAGTATTGGTATAAGCCATCAGAGGAGAGCACCAAAAACTGATCTCTAGGACACAGTTTATGATGTCGCAGTGAAGGTGTACAAGATAGGTAAGGAGCATCCCCAATATACTCGTTCCGAAACATTTCTAGCAATGGCTCATTTAATTTAGGCTGCAAAGCACATCAAAAAATTAGGCTGATTGGAAACAAGCATGTCAACACAGAATATAAGTCTACAAGTTACACGTGCAAAGAACTACATCAACTATTTAAAGCATGATGCCGTCCAAATAAGCAGATGTCTAGCAAACTTTGTATGTTTAGAGTAACTATAGGCGGAAACAAACAGTAGTTGCTAGGGAAAAATCTAGCAGACATCCATATATAAATTTTATCATATCAGAAAAAAGGTACAGGCCAGTATATCTGGCATACCAACTATGTAATAGCACAAGATGGAAATAGACCAAAAGAAGGCCTGTAGGTGCCATAACTTTTAATATAAAACAAAGACTTGAAAAAGCAAATGTGCAAGTTGATCCAACAGCTGAAGATCTTCAGGATTACAAACGAGGAGAAAGAAAAGCAAATGACAAACCTTTTTAAGGAAGCCCGCTCCAAAAGCTCGAGTGACCTTTAGACGACCTTTCACTCTATCATTAACAATGCAGTTGCTGTCGTCTGGGTGTTCATTCTTAATTCTAGTAACTTCCTGGAGATAGTTACAAGAAACAAACTGTCTAAGAACCTGATTAATTAAAATACAAACAAGAAGAAATATAACAAGCAATAGACAATTAAATATGTTACAAGTTTCACTATGAAAGGTAAAATTAATTTATATTACCAGCTTTATTCATTTAAAAATAATTCAACTTTAAATTTTTCATTTTACCCTTAATGAAATGATATATTGTCACAAGTACCAATGGCTTGTTTAGGCCATGAATTTCTACAGTCTTCGTTTCTTTCTTCAACACACAAACATAACATATTATGGGACCAAGGAAGTACATTCATAACAATTTTTAAAAACTATCTATGAGATCACCGAATAGATTTACAGTCTAATGTTGCTTTTTAAAGACAGATGTGTGATGAGGCACACATTTTAGCACCTTGGTGCCTACACTAAAGCCACACCTGAGATGAGCCTTCAACAACACCCCAAGGAAATAATGCAACTAATCTCATTATCAATACCACAAGAACTAGAAACTACACATCTGACATGGAAAAGATGAATACGAATAAAGGAGGCAATGATACAATTTTAGTGGTTCCTCTGCCCTTCCACCCACCGCAGGTTGGCTGAGAGGGAGGCTCACAAGCATATTGCTTGACTAGTCTAGAAAAGCATGTTAATTCATCATACTCACAGTATACTAACATTAGGAGTGGGAACCCTAATGCGGATGGGAAACAATGTCAGACATAATACTGGCTATTGTCTCAGCCACAACTTGGATGGAAAAAAATGGCAGACAGAGTACTTGCTATCCCCTCCCACTTACCTCTGCCAAAGCCTTGTTTTGTTTTTAAGATAAAATAGCTCATCTTTCTTATCAAGCTACTCGGTGCCCTCCCACTATCCTTCACAAAGCCTTGTGTCGGTTTTTCAGACATAACAGCACCGAATGGCAACCAAACAGAGCCAAAAAGTTCAATTGTTTTTTTTTCACATCTCACTCTCGAGAGAAGAGTTACCCAAGTCCATGTACTAGTGGAAGAATGTAAGTACCAGTGAAATAGTTGAGGTGTGCACAAACGCGTCCGGACACCCCCACTATTGAATCCCTAATCAGCCCTAATGTACAAACCTTCTGCTTCAAACTGCACTATTCTGTAAGAGCAGAAAACAAAGCCATAGAAGAAGGTCCACTTAACTAACATAACTTATCTATCTGCAAGTCAGAAGGGAAAGAAATTGGCTAGGAAGATAAACTCTAAACTGTGTCTCAAAGTAACCACTTAAATCAGCAGAAACTTGTGCTCATGTTGCTTCAAAGCACGCCTTCTCTCAAATAATAACATATGTGCAAATGCACAGACTTTTGTAATGCATACAAGTACTTCTTGACTTCTTTTTCAGCATATACAAGTAATTATGCACATATCATCAATATTTTTCTGTCCTCTACAAGATTTCTACTTGTGAGGTACTCCCTACTGGATGGCAACCAGCCAAAATGCAGTACATAATGAGAAAACACCAAAATTGTGCAAACCATCAGATGGACCTTGGGTATTAACCAAAGATCCCCTCATTGATGTCAAAAAAGCTTCACTAGCTATATGAGAGTTGGATGCTCGTGTTCACATACACTTCTGATTCCAATTCAAAATATGCAGCCAACAGTAATGGTTATGTCAGGGTTAAGACTGGCCAGAATTATGAATGATGGCATCGCATGCGAAGGAGTCCAAAGTAGTGGTCTGGTGTAATTGGTAATAGGTGTCATGGCAAGTAGTTTGTTCAACAACTAGCCAGACCAGTGAACTATGGCTATTATCTGGGGCAAGTTAAACAAAAAGAGCAAAAGATCCACTTGAATTTGCAGACTGGAGTTGGAGTCATAAAACAATATTTTACACTTATTAGTCTCAATTAAAAAGGCCCAACAAACACAAGACGCATACAGCTTCTCGTTAATGTCACATGAAAATGAAGATAAGCAACAAATCTGATTTACTTCTCTTACTTATCAACCTCATCCTCTTTCTAGCAATTTTTTCTTTCCCTTCGTGTCTTGGCTTTGTTTTGCAGGAGTACTGAACCTGATGCATTCTTTCCTAGTTCATAGAATCATCAAAGTAAACGACTAGTTGACACTATCCTAAGACATTCAGATCAAAATGATCAAGGGCATCTTCTCATGCAACAGTGTCATAATATAAAGACTGGAATGGATTCCTTGATTGAATAGTTTAACCACTATTACAAGCTATGAAACTTCAGCAAATGAGAATAAGAAAGACTGTAATGACATAAAGGAGGAAGATGAGGAAATTTAGGGAAAAAGGAAGAAGAGAGAGTAAGACAATTACAAATAATTCACTGCTCAATGATTCTTAGCATATTCTCTACTATATGTAACAATTTTATTCACTTCTAGACTACTCACGTGCTGGGTCTTTCCTTCTAGACAAGATCTGCCAATCTTGTATTGGGCTTTTTGGTTCGTTTACTCCTTAGCATCGTCTCAGGTCAAGGATGTCTTCAATTGAATCTAGGCCCAACTCGTTATCAGAATTCATAACATCCTTTACTTGGGCATAATTACCATCAGTTTATCATGATACGAGTTGCCGATTCATTCCAATAGTCGAGGTTTCTGCCAACTCTCAGTAACGCGTGGATAGGGGAAAAGGAAAAAAGAGCCCATTCACTTGGTATTCAGAATTTATCATATTCATTCTCGCCCATTGACTCGAGACTAAAAAATAATAAGGCTGAGAACATTATATTAATACATAGCTGAAGGAACGCTATGACCAGTATTCGACTATAAACAATAGCTAGCTTAAAAAGGGAGAGATGTGAGGATAAAACGAAGAATAAAAGAAAAAAACAAGGAAAAGACAAGAAAATAGAAAGATTCATTAATAGATATCTAACACCATAAGTAGTTAGTAATCTGTTTGTAACAAATTCAATAATGCATCCGAAACAATAGTTATTACAAGTAGAGAAGATACCTAACAGAAGCTATACTTGAATCTTACTGAAAGTTTCCTCAATCCGTTATTTCTTTTAGATGGATAAAGAGTTCTAGAAAGACGTTTATCTTGACAGCTGCTATTTATCAAATCAGGAGTACTCACATTTGACAAAAGAGTTGAATGTTTCTTATAACACCTATAAAAGCAAAGCTGCAAACCCTAAAATTGAATGGTTCAACAAACTTCTTCCAAAGATTCAACAAGAGGAGACCAACAGAGAAACCAGTTCAGCAGACAACAATATGAAACAGCTTTGCATATAACTAAAGCAGGAAACTGACTTTGAGGCTTCTTTGCTTCAGAGGTTCCTATCTAGAAATGATATCCTAATGAAACTGCTAAACCTACTACAGTCAATGATGTTAACCAGTAAAGCAGTATTGAGCACAAAAAGGGAAATTGGGCTTCGGGCCAGTAGATAAATGAAACAGCTTTTAAGTTACATTAATTGATCAACTTAAAGTTTCATACAGTAACTCCTACTGAGCAAAATATTTATTAGTACTTAGAAAAACATTACATGTCTTAGTTCTTACTCAATAATCAAACTTCAAATATGGAATGAAGCATCAGAAACACCAATTGACAAAAAAATATAGAAACCAGGGACTCTTACTTCCTCGATGCTAGTGCTGTGATCGGTAGACAATTGCAAGGCAGTCAGTTTAGCAGCTTGAATGGGTATATCATTCATCACCTTATTTTCCACATTGTCAGCAACTACAGCTTCTTCAACAATGCCCTCAACAACCAACTCACTGTTACCTAGACCTCTTGATTGTGAACTAGAACTAACCTCCTCAGGCTCATACTGTGCCACAATAGCACGACTATCTCCCACATTCATTACATACACATCTTCATCTCTCATCAGAGCAACCAACAAACAAGAACCCATTAATGCAAGCTCAGGATACCGATCAAGAACTTTATCTGTCATATCCAAGTATGCGAGCTCAGTGAATTCAAGAGCTCTTGACATCGCTCTCAAAACTAATTCATGATCAACCGGACCCACCTTACGCCTCCGTTCATTTCTATTAGTCCTTTCTTCTACTCTATTCTCCTCTACTTCAACTTTCTCTTTAGCTTGCAATCCAAATTTCCATGGAAACAACCTCCTACTCTCTTTATGCTTAATTAACAATCCGTGTTTCAACTTCGACAACAACAACGACCTCCTATTAACTGCTGAACCAGCACTATTTACACTTAACGCGTCATCTACTGAAAATGCAAATCTATCTGAACCCGAAAGATCAAGACCATCCTCTGTCTCAGCTTCTGCTAAATATTCCCACAATCTCCTCCTCCTAACCACTATTTCCCCTGATTGAAATGTCACCCTCTTTTCCGACCCTTTATCTAGCTGTTCCAAAATAACCTCATTTTCACCTTCTTCTACTCCCCTACTCATGGGGTTAGGTTCCCTATTCGAATTTGAGTCCTCAACAATCACTTCATTTTCTAAACCTGCATTTTCTCCCTCTTGATTACTAGTTTCCTCACTATCCCAAAACAAACCCTCTAATTCTCTGTACATTGCTTTGTACAGATTACTCATTAAGAATTCAGGTCCATCTGGACCATTAAACCCATCATAAATCCCAACAAAGAGCCATCCATGTTCCTCCGATACGACAACATGCACACGATCCTCACCGGCCTTTCCCAATGCCCATTGAACATTTGAATCACTTCCCACATCCGAATCACGAGTGCAGTTCCCGGCAGCTGTAATTTCCTTTCTCCCAATGAAGTTCCTCATCGGAACCACCCAAGGCCGCTTTTTCTCAGAGAAGTTCCGGTAGAAAGCTTTCCTAATTCCTACAATGCCCTTCTTCCTTCTTTTTTTTACATAAGCTCCACCTAATGGAGCTGAGAAGGGAACTCCATTCCCTCCACCGCCGCCATCGGAGTTTGCACCGGTGTCTAGCGGTCCAGATAGCGCACCTCGCTCAAGTGGACCTGACATGAAAAACGCTCTTTCCATTGGACCGGACGGTTCGCCGCCGCGAGGAACCGGCTGAAGAGGTAAAGCACAAAACGACGACGTACTTTCAAACCCATCGACAACACTACCCCTAACACCACCAGCAAAACCCACATCACTACCAGTGGCATCATCGTAAATATTGTCAAGTTGGAGGACAGTTCTAGGAGTTGAGGTGTTTGCACTTACAGAAGCTCCGGAAATCGCTCTGAACCCGGTTTCCGTCGAACCGGTCTGTCTGTTCCTCACGGGTTCATCAAACCTGAGTGACTGAGAAGGTGAAACAAATCGATCTGAGTTGGTCGGAGAGACAAACCGGGCAGATGACCTTACATAGCAGAAGGAATGGCCAAGTGTTTCGTCAAGCGGTTCACTTCCGGTGAAGATCACCTCCGGTTCACCCCGGTTCACCGCCGGGTTAAAACATGGAAACAGCTGAGAAAACCCTCCTCCCATCACATTCGATTCATTTCACACCCACCCACCCACCCCCTTCACTACCCACCTATATATATAAAACTCTATCTCTATATTTCCACAAAAACAGAGCTACACAGAAGAGCAAAACAAGATAAAAACAGTGAAAAAGAGAAACTGGGTTTGCTTGATGAAGTGAAAGGGGAGTAGTTGTTTGAGTTTTTTGGATTTGTTGTGAGAGAAAGTGATGATATATAGAGAGAGAAGCAACTATACATGTATACATATAGAGAGAGAAAATGGAGTTTGAGTTTTTTTTGTAATGTTTTTGCGGGCTGATGAAGTTTAATTTTTTTTAAAAATAAAAATGTACGATACTTGACTTTCTTTCCTTTTTTGTATTTGGATGTTCAATAATTATATTAAAATTTAATTAATTTAAATTCATTAAATTTGAATTGATATTGAAAAAGTAATTTTGTTAAAAGGTAAAAAGAGAATGTAGGTATATGTCCTTTTTTCATTCTTGTTGTTTTCTTTTCTTGAAAATTATTTTGTAACAATTTTATTTGGATCGAAAATCTATCGAGAGCAGTTTCTTTGGATTTCATTTTATAAAGTATGCTAAATATTTATTGTTGTTGTTATTGAGAAATGAAAATATAATATATAACTCAAACTTTTATTTTTTTTTATTAGCCTTTTGATATACGTATTGAGATTAATTAGATATTTTTTCTTCAAACTTTCATTTTTTTTCCTTTTTTGATTTCTCATTATTAGATGTTTAATATTTGTGTATTAAGATCTAAAGCTAATTTGAATCCCATTGAAAAAATAATATGAGAAACAAAAATATAGTAATATATTAGTGAACTTTATTTTCTTTTGAATTTTTTATTATGTATTTGATATTCGTATTGAAATCTCAAGTAACATGAAATTATATTTTCTTTTTGACTTATTATCGAATATTCATATTGAAATTCCTATTAATCTTAATTAGTGTCACATAAAGTCTATCAAAAAAAAATCTTACTGTAAATTTTTTTTCTATACTTAAAACTTGATTCTAAAATTTTTAATTATAAATCAAAAGAATTTTATTTATTCCACTACAACTTGTAGTGATACTTAACTTTGATCTAAATGAGTTTTATATTTGGGTTTACATCATCTCTTAAAACTTTGACACATCCCTCTAGAAAATGTTTTTAATAATTGTAGTGATAAGAGTGTTTTCTTTAACAATAATTTATATTTTCAACATCTTATTACATTGATTAACTCCACTAATTGAGAAGTACATGTGAATTTGAAAGACATAAAAAAGTAGTAAAATATTATTAGCAATCTTATCATAGTAAGTTAGATTTTGAAGTTTATGTGTTATAAATTTTTATAGAACTCATAGCTAATCTTAGTAAATGAGTTTGCAACTAAATATTTAGACATATAAAGTAATTTTTTTATTATAAATACAAGATCTGATCAAAAGTTAATGATTTATCTAAACAAGTAATTGCACAAACGGAGCTAGAATATTGCGAGAGATTCATCAAAAAATCACATTATATATTGAATCATTGACTTCCTCTTATATTCTCACTTTGTTATATTCAAAATCTCCTTAGTTAAAAATCTAATTCCATCATCGTAAGAAATATTCTACATCAACCTCTTATTTATCACGTCAAGAGTGACGAAGAGAATGCTACATAATTGATGAGATTTTGAACTCGTCACTTCACCTCCTCAAGTGAGACAACCTTAAATTTCGACATTAAGGACAACTCTACATCAACCTCTTATTTATTACACCAAGAGTGACGAAGAGAACGCTACATAATTGGTAAGATTTTGAACTCATCACTTCAACTCATCAAGTGAGACAGCCCTAAATTCCGACATTAAGGAACACTCTACGTCAACCTCTTATTTATCACGTCATGAGTAACGAAGAGAACGCTGCATAATTGATGAGATTAATTTTGAACTCGTCACTTCAACTCATCAAGTGAGAAAGCTCTAAATCCCGACATTAAGGAATACTCTACGTCAGCCTCTTATTCACCAACGATGAAGCTAAGATTTTCCTTAAGGGGCTGAGGTTCAAAATCTCAACAAGATGATTCCGCTCCTAATTATATAGTTAATGGACAATTTTAGGTCTAAAGCACATAGTTGAGTGTTTATTTAACTTTAAAAAAAAGTGAGGGTGGGGGTGGGGTAGGGTCAACGTGGTGGGTATCGAGGGGCATATTTTGTCTTTATTTATGGGTTGCTTTTGTCTTTATCGTTGTTTTTGGGTTACTGCGTCTGACTATTTGTTTTTGTTTTTTTTACACCCTCCCAAAAAGGTCAAGCCTAAGTTGAATATTATCACCACTAGATTGGGACTCTTTTCATACTCTAATATGACCCTTTTACCCCTTAATAATCTTTTTTTTTTCAAAAAAAAAAAAATTATTTGTCAAGTCGTGTTACCACGTTCTGATTGTCAGAGGCAGAGCTAAGTGAGGGCGACAAGAAAATTATACTGTATATTCAAGTTTAATTTTTGTTTCATATGTACATGATAGTAACGTTGATCTATTTGCTTGATTCTATTCGTATGTTTACTTCTTCGTATTTTGAACTCTTTTAGTGAAAACTTTGATTACATCACTATTGATCGCACTAGGGTCTAGGATCACGTGACTATCGAGAGTTGCTCTATAATGGTGCAATAATTAACCGTAAAGTTGATTAGATATCGCGAACCTATTATACTTTAACCACACTTTACTAATATAAGTTTGACATGAGTGGTGGTTGGAGGTGAAGAGGAAGGTGAGATGAGGTCAGAAATCAAGAAGTCAATCTCTGGAGTAACGAGGAGGAGACAATCAGTGTGAAAAGTGTTATTTTGTATAGAGTTTATTTTTTTCTACTTTGATTCGGAAAATTATTTTCTAATACTTAATGAATTTTATTAGCCAATTAAATAAGAAAAAATTGAAAAAATATTTTCCCTCCTAACATAACACATACGTAGACATCAAGGAAAAATTAGCTAACCTATATTTATCCTAACCATATAATAGCACTATTATCCTAGATTTTTGTTCGACAAATCTAAGAAAATTATTTAAAAAGTCAACAGTATGAAATATTATATCTAACTTAGAGTAAAAAATATTTGATAACATTTTTTATCTGTCAAGATTTGATTAGAATTATTCAATATATAATATTAAAAAATAAAGTTATTCGATATCTAATTTTCTATTTATATTAATTGAAATATGAGCAAATTAATTCAGATATGATAATTATATTTAAAAAATAAAAAACTTTAGATCGAACCTAGTTTAGATTTAATTTTGAGTGCTTGATAAAGGGTAAAAACACCCAAAATATGTAATGGCACATTAAACTATAATTTATTTAATTAATATTGTATTCACATCAAGAGAAAAAAAATATAATAAAAGAGAAGGACCAAAGGTCTTTGTTTAAAGGGTATTTTATTTTATTTTAAATTCAAAAACAAATAATCTTTTCTTTTCTTTTTTGAGACAAATAATTTATACTATAAACTTTGATAGTGAAATTAAATAAAGTTTGGAGGAAAAAAGAATAATATTTGGGCTAGTTGGAATATTGGGTCCATATAGTGTATCGGTTGGTCAACAAATTGATGAAATATTGTCTCAAATTGTGGGGTCCATGTTGAAATTTTTGTAAGGATTTTGATTTATTATATTGTTTTTTCAATTAATTTTTATATATAATTTGTACATTATGTATATATTTTGTAAATTAATTAGGTGAAGTATTTAGAACTATAATTCATCTAACACTCGTATAACTATTTAAAGTTTACTAACAACGAATTTATCTTTCTATCTTAGTTTTTATTATCTGAATCTTATATAATCAATATTCTAATCATGATTTGAATTTAAAATATGAAAATAAATTGAATTGACCAACGATCGATGAACACTAATATAAGTATTAGGCAATTCTATATACCAACGAGAGTGAATATAGGTTAATGAATGAATCATTCATATATTAATTTATTAATACTAAGAATCACAAGTAAGACTTTGCCAGCAGACATTCTTTTGCCAACCAAACACACATAAATTATTGGCCTATAAATGGATGTAAGAATTTAATAACAATATACATTTGCCTATCAAGAAATAGACACAATAATAATTAAAAAAAGAATCTAGTGACAGATAATTTCTATAATTAAATAATAAAAATTTGTAGCTATTCTTATTTAACCATGAATTTACAAAATATTATGTTAATTAAGATTTATTTAATGCAAAAAAAAAAAGCACATGATTTTTTTATGTATCCATATGATTGAGGCAATGAGGAGCTAGTTTATAGTTTATTAAATGCAAGAAATATTTAAGAAAACTAGCAGTTGAGAATTTGAGTAGGTAAAAATTAGGTCCTACTAATATTAATATGTTTGAATTTTTGGATGGAAGTTGGAATAAGTTCTTCCTAAATGTACTTTTGTGGGGTCGTTTTATTTGTGATGGAATAATAATTTTGAAAAAAAAGAAGATTTAGATTATAGTTTTATTGTTGATAATTGTATTTTTTTGAAGTAGCTTGTGCATATATTTTAGTAGATTTTATAGTATATGTGTATGTTTACTTCTACTAGGGTAGGTACATGGGTGGCTTTGTCATCCCCTCATACTTGAATAAATGAAAAGAAATCATCTATAGGGGGTTGAGAATCGTGAGCTCGGCAATAACTATATTAAACTTGGTTCAATGCTATAACAAGTTTGATTGTAGATGATTTAAATTCAATTCAACTCGATATTATAATAAGTTTGATTGAACTAGTTTTGAAAGTGGATTGCGCAGTTTGATCGACCTCAAACCTAATCTTAGGGTTCGATATAAACATGAACTATGTGTTGATGGAAAAACTGATTTGATATAACCTTTAGATCTATTACGTGTAAAAATTGAAATCTCTTGTGAACTGAAACTAATATATTGTTTAAATAAAGAATTAGAAAATCAATTAATCGACTATGAATTCTGATTTATTCATTTAGATAATAATATATCAAACAATTCTTCGGTTGAAATAATTTGTCTAAAATTTCAATCTTTTAATATAAAATTCGTGACTTAAAATACTTTTTATGTAACCTCTAACGATGTCAAGTTTGTCTCAAAAACTTTAACAATCATCTTTCTCTCATTTTATACTCTTTGGGATGAATTTTTTTTTTCAAAAAAATGGTATAACAATATTCTTTTTTCTTTAAAAATATACCTCTTCATTTTAAAAAAAAAATAAAATTCAAGTGGAATATTTTTGGCAAGTCTAGTTGCGTGGGAAGAAAAAAAAGGCAATCAATTTTAAAAAGGTGACTATATGTTTGATTAGAGTTGAAAATTGAGTATATGTTCTCACAAGGTCAACTATCTAATATATATTTGTGTCAAGTTGGGAAAACAAATTAATAAGAAAACTATAATCATAAGAGGTGTCATTTTTTAATATTAGTAAAAACATTTCGATGAATTAGTCCGTGAGCAAATTACTTGGCCTGATCACTCATTTAATCATGTAGCGAAAGATTCAAATCAATAAAAAGAATAATGAAGTGGGCTACCAACTCAATAACTCAATAAAGAAGTAGTTTGGAGTAAAGCAATCCAAATCAATCTCCAAATTATAAGAATAGTTTTTTTTTAATTAAAAAAAAAAAATAGACTCAAAATAAGTCAACTCCAATTTTTAAAATAACTTAAAAAAAGTTTAAAATTGCTTAAAATAAGTTAAAAACTAGAAGTTGGGGTCCCCCAACTTTTTATTTTCAGCTTATAAGTTCATATTGTTTGACTAAAAAAATACCTAATTGCCCTAAATATTTTTTCATAATACCAAAAATACCCTTAAGTAAATAACCTAACAATTCAATCAAGGAAAAAAGAGTTGATCTACCGTAAAAAAGGTCTAAATTTGTAAATAATTTATTATAGCAGAAAAATATTAATATGATAGATAATAACTATTACTCATAAACAAAATTAAAAGACATTTTAAAATTTTCAT
>JBCEWC010000137.1:0-77314 GCA_038996855.1 Solanum aculeatissimum
CTATTTCTTTTCATAAATCCACCCATGCCTTCACATGGGCAAATTATTCTACAACTAAGAGAAATTATTCTACAACAGTTTTCCATTTCTATAGGAAAAAGTCAATTTTCTCGTGTTTTTAAGGAAATTCATTTCTTTAAAAAAACCACAAATTAAAAACAAATCAATGCTCCCTACCAAACACACTCTTTATATAATCAATTTTGTTGGAGGACAAAATTACAATTTATACCGATCGAATAATGATTAAGGAAAATTTCGAGAGCAAAATAAAACTCTATATCCTAAAATGTACAAAGATTTACCTAAATATTTTTCCTTGATTTAATTTGCGGAACGTGTTATTTCCCTATCGAGTTGGTAAGTTGAATTGATATTAAATCATTTTGCTCAAATTTGTGTGGTAGGTGGAGATATATATGCCTGATAAAATCCCCAAAGTTGTTTGTATATTATGACGCCATACAACATGCCTTATTTTTTACTTTATTTAAATTTAAAAATGTTGACTATATTAACGTCACTCCACTTTACCAATATTATTATCAAAAGTCTTGTTGCTTATAATTAATGACACAACCCTAAATTTATATTATCCCTTTAATTACCTACTACTCTCTACGTCTCAATTTATTTATCATGTATACTAAAAATAGTTATTTCAAAATACTTCTTCCGTCTATCTTTACTTGGCTCCTATATTATTTTAGAATGTCCAACAATACTTGTTCAGTTTATAAAATCAAGAGACAATTTTACACTTATAACTAATTTACCTTTATCATTAATTATAGTTATTTCCCTATTACATTTTTCAATACATTGTATTAATTATATTCAAGGGGTGATTTGATAAAATTATCCTATCATTTACTACTTCTTAATCTCTGTGTCAAGTCAATAGGGATCAAGTAAAGATGGACAGAGGAAGTAATTGTCCATTTGGATAATCAAGAAAGAATTAATTATTTTTTTCCAACAACTTTAGAATTAAGAGTCACATATAAAGATAAATGTTTAATTATTTATAAAGGGTATATTTGTCAAAAACCACACCTAATTAATTTTTTCTTAAGAATTATGTCAAACCTTAACATCACAAATAAATTGTGACGGAAGGATCACTTTCTTTTTTACATCCAGGAAGGGGAGGAGGTAGTCTGGAAAATAATGTCGCGCTAATGATGAAATTTGATTATTTTTTTACCACCTAAAATCTACTTCTTTTCTTTTTTATTTATTTATTATTTTAAAAATAAATTTGTATTTGTCATTTTTAATATATTAAAAACCTTAATATTTATTATTTATTTTTAAATGTTTTTTCAAGACTTAATATTAAATATTAATTAATAAGGATTGTGCGACGAAATAGTTATAGCCAACATTATTATCTTAGTATTAACTTACCTCCCGGGGAGCCCCGAATCCTTCCTTTCTATTCCTTGATTAGTGGACCAGTTAAAACTTTCTTCTTTTTTTAGAAAGAGCTAATGATCTCGACCAACAACTTCTCGACAATATGAGATTGATAGTACGTTGGAATAATCATAATTTTTAAAACTAAATTAAATTATATTAATTCATTATTTTTAAATAAAATTTGAATATTTAAAAAGTACTATAAATTATAATTTTATTAATATAAATATGATAACTAATAAAAAAGCTCAGAGAAAATATTATTTATCTTCTTAGCTTTCTTAAAAAGGATAAATTATTTATGAAAACACCATAAGGGAAAAAATAACTTTAAAAGACACTAATCAGTGTTGAAGTATTAAACCAAAATGACAGGATCTTATCCATTCTTATTGCTAATTAGTGTTCTCTCTGTCTCATATTATATAGTCACTTTTTATTTTATACAATTATTAAAAATTATTAATGAACTAGTTTTATCCTTCATTTGTATCAACGTACATTAAATTAAGTTAGAAAAAAATTATCAATACACTAATTAATGGTTGGATAAAATAGAAAAAAATAATAATTAATTCTATCCTAATTTAGTAAGTGTCTATATAATATAAAACAAATATTTATAGAAAAATATCCATATAACATTGAACGGAGATAGTACTCAGGTGATTTACTAATTTCCAACCACAAATTAAGTCGACCTGCCACTTACTTTATTATTAATCTGTTTATATAAATGAATAATTACAACCACCTTTCTGAGAAATACAGAAGTAGATAAAAAAATAAATATTTATATATCTAAAAATGCTGAAAACTTTCATTTTCAATTATCAATTTTCAGTTGTGGCTACTCATGAGTTAGGTTTGGATCTTTAATTAAACAAACACTAAAAAAGGAAAGTACAATAGCAAGCTACCAAAAATATGGTAATAGTTCTAATCAAAGTTGTTGATGATGGTTAACACCATGACCAAGTTTTAAATTTGATGGACATTAAAATGTAGTGAATTTAAAATTTAAATTACATCGATATTTTTTCTATATCTATCATTTTATTTATTGAAGTTTTATATTTTTTTAGAAATAAATTACATTACATATTTATTACTTCACAAAAGGTGCTAGTGAAAAGTATGATTTAATTTTTATTTTTGAATGTGTGTATTGCCTCACGAATTAAGTTAAAATATTTTTTCCTCTATTTCAAAATAAGTGAATTGTTGAGCTATATCACATATATTAAGAAAAAGAAACAAAGACAAAATTTAATCATGCTTTTTCATTTTTAACTTTTTCAAACTTCAAATATTCATTTAATGCATCAACCTTAGAAACTCAATTAATGAAGGATAGGATTGGAAAAAATTTCCAACAACAATTTATTTATTTTAAAATAGAGGGAGTATATTACAATAATAACTGCATTTATGATCAAATTTTTGTAATTCAATGAATTTGGATAAAAGTTATCAAATTCATGACATGAACATGTAACTAACCTTTTATATTCGTGCCATATCTCTTCACTTCAGATGAAAAAAAAAGTTTTGTTTTATGCTTTTCTTAGAAAGTAAATTATTTTCAATAAAAGTAAATTATTCACCATCTGATGGAGTTTAATTTAGGAAAAATAATATAATTAGACAAATATAAGATATGTATTTATATTATACAACTATAGTTTGAAAAAAATTACAATTTATGGCTATAGTTAAGGTTTTGCTACTATAGTTAGGGTTTTGATGCTATTCTTTCTTGCCTCTCTCCTCTCTCTGTGCAATTTATTGCCAGATATACAATTTAATATGTATACCAGCTGCATATATACAATTATTTTGATAGATATACATACTCAATTCGACAGATATACATATACAATTCATCTCTCTCCACTCTATGCCCTCTCTTTCTCGCCTCTCTCATCCCTCTCTCGATCTCGCTTGCCTCTCTCCGCCCCTCCCGGTCATATAGCCAAGGTTATACCATTTAATTATGTAAAATATAGCTATTTGACTATATTAAATTTCAAACTTAGGCTATTTATGAAAATTCCCCTTTAATTTATTGGGTGTCTAAATTAAGTCCTACACTTTATAAATCAAGCGGAAATGAAGCTGCTTATTTTTTGGAAAATAGTGCTAGTTTGGCTCAAAACGGACATTATTATACCATTTTACATATATCTTTGAATAGTTAAACCCAACATAATTAGGTGTAGAATGTTGTTAATCTTATCTATGCTGGACAAATACTAATTGTAACTAGTATAAAATAATTTAATATTTTTAAAAATGTACATTATTGATATTAAAAAATAAAAGCCTTCTATAAGATATATTGACAATTTCAATTCAAAAGTGTGAATAGGTTTAGATTCTTGAGTTATTAGATTTGATGCCTCTATAATGTCTTTTTGAAAACTTTCATTGCAACCCCTTAAATAATCATTGTAATTCAAAGTTAGCCTTACCTACCATTTCTTAGTTGTATCATATATTAAATCAGCACCAACAAAAGTTGTGGTGAAGTGGTAAGTACTCTTTCACCCTTAACTAAAGATCTCGGGTTTAAGTCCCCTTTGGTACGGAGGCGCCTTTGTTAGGAAGCTTTACCCCAATATGGGACTTTTCGACCCGAATTTAAATTTAGTCGGACTCCAATGTGGGTATCATACACCAAGTGGAAAATATACACGAAAAACAATAAATATAAATCAAAAAAAGAAAAGGGAGAAACTCTTTGTAACTGGTGTTATTAAGGTGAACAAAAATATATACTCTTTCCGTTACATTTTAGTTGTCATAATTTTTCTTTTGACAGTCAAACAATACGAACTTTAACTAACATGTTAAGATGTATATTTTAATCATATTGATATGAAAAAAATTGCTATTTATTTTAAGAAACTCTAATTAGAAGACACATATATCTTTCATTATATTGCATACATTTTTCCTTATTTATTGTGCAATATGAATGGAAATTGTAAAAATCATCACCTTAATGAGAAGTTTGTTGAAATGATAATATATAATTCTTCAATTGGAAGTCATGAGTCAATTTGATTATAAAATAAATATTGACTATCCCACTTAATTGGTGGTTGTTAAAAAAGTTGGTGGAAGGAAATGCCCCAAATCTAGTTGGGTTTTGTTCAAGAAATTCATATACAGTGGATTTAATGTAAGAGAGGACATTTTTGTCTTAATTTTACTCTTGTCGTTCACCTTTATTTATCATTATTTTACTTATCGAGGTTAAACTATTGACCAATATTTTAAGATGTATTTTTTCATATATTAATATGAGAAAGATAAATAAAGGAGTATAATTAGGTATTTTTTTCTTAAGAAAATGCACCCATAGAGATTATGGTCTTTCCCACTGTCCAACCTAGCATCAAAGACACTTTTGTTTGGGCCAAAATTGATAGTGGTTTCCTTGACGGCCCAAGGAGTAATCAGATCAACATCTAATTGGGCTTTAGCCCACATGATGTGTTGTTAGCCTTAGCTGCAATCAGCTCCACTCCATTAATTAATGTCAAAATATTCATAGTGGAATGGGCCTCACGAAACATCATGTATTGCACACGAATTCATACAGTCGTTGACAACTGTGAGTCCGTCACGTACGACCCATGACAAATCCACAGTATTTCATCCTATATTTAACCTAATTGTCCTCTTGAGATAAGGGGGGAGGGGGGGACACGACTTTATGCTATGATTAATATCTAGTTATCCTATTGAGTTATTCACTATTCATATCGTACTGTCATACTATCAAATTGCAAACCAAGAAGAGGAAAAAGAATTCCAAAACTATGACATGCAAGTTATGACAGGTTGATATGACTTCATAATATATTCAATCTAATTATCTAAATTAAAGTTATAAAAATTGCAATTTATGATAAATCGGTATAACTCCATGTTATATACAATCTAATTGTCCTGTTGAATTTGGGGTGAGGGGATTATATTTTACAATTGTGGTATGTGACAGATCGATATGACTTTATGCTATAATTAATCTAGTTATCTTATTGAGTTATTCACAAATCATATATCGAACCGTCATAATATCAAATTACACACTAAGAGGAAGAAAAAAAATTCCAAAACAATAACAAACTGAATATGACTTCATACTATATTCAATCTAAATTAAAACTATAACAATTGCAAGATAAATATGATGTGCAAGAATAAACCTTGATCTAGTGGTTACAAAATAAATATGATAGATTAGATGCTATATGCTTGGTAATTGGGATTATAAAACATAGGAAATCTTTAGAAGATCTAATTTTGATGCCAAATCCATAACACTTGTCCAAGCAAAATACAGTTAGTGCTTAACAAAGGAAGGATTCTGTTGTAAAGGCCAAATATAGAAGTGGCTTAAATTTGTAATGTCTAGTCTTTAAGAAACAAAAACATTAGTGGCATTATGTCTGGAAGGCACTCACAAGTCACAATATGAAGTTTAATGAAAAAAGCATCAAAATCATTTGGGAGATAGATTTGTTTGATGGGGCAAAGTATTTTTTTAATGAAGCTTCCTTCTTGGGAGTCAAAACAACATTCCCTATTCTATTTGGTGGTCTTATTTATACAAACTACTTTGAAATATTGTTATTTTTTAAACGCAACGTCTCCTTTAAGATAATAATAAGATCTATATATACATAACTTTTACAAATTTTATTTATGAGATTGTATTGAATTTATTATTGTATCCTATTGTAGAGAAGGGAAAAATAGCAAATATATTTCTCAACTTTGCGATTTAGAGCAGTAACAAATATTGCATACATGCCGTTGTTAAAATATTTGTATTTGCTAAATTGAATTTTTTTTTTATAGTACTGACTTTTGAATTCAAAAAATATCACATGACTTTAAAAAATTACTTCACCCCTTTTTTACTCTTTAGACCCGATCCCAGTGAAATAAATAAATAAATCAATTCTTCTTCTATTTAGTCATAAAATGGGTTGGAATGAATCAAAATAGAAATGAGATGAATTTTTTATTAATTGAGTCGGGTTTGAGTGAGAAAAAAAAGGATTAGGTCATTTTTTAAAGACTTGTGACATTTATAAAATTTAAAAATCATTTTTTATTTTTTTTAAAAATTTATTCTATTAACAAAAAGAGTAACACCATTTATTATATTACATATATATGTGTATATCTTTTATTGGACGATAAGCGTATACATATATACTACTTTTTAACACCATTCATAATTGTTAAAATATTTTTTACTCTGTGAATATATATCTATTAGAGATGATAATTTCACAGGTTGATTCAAATTTGAGCGGGTCATAATGGGTCAAGACTCAATTCAATATGAATTTGCTTGGGTCAAAACAGATTGAGTAATAAATTATAGAGCGGGTCAAGACCCAACCCGTCCTAACTTTTACTTATTTTATTTTTAATATTTTATTACTTAATTAATTATATTTTTTAAATTCTGACTAAATAAAACTTATCAAATTAAAAAAAATATTTTAAAAATATTTTGACAAGATCTCTTTCGAGTCAATTCAGATTGCATATCAACCCAATTTTAAATAAATTGAGATAAATAAGCTAATAAATGAGCGAATTAATAACTCACCTAAACTTCAATGAATTTGAGTCTAATTTTATTACTCATATATTTACATAATAAAAGTTTGAAGTGGATTAGTATGTCCCAGGAAATTATGAGTAGATAAAGATGTTACATATTCTGGAAAGGAAGAAGATAAAACCTCATCAAATCGCATTATATTCCCAAGATCATGTAAAAGAATCTATGCTTATGAATGAAAAATACCCTGCAAGAATTTAGTGATTTCTTAATTTTTGCTACTTTAAAGCATTATACTTTTTTCTGTCTATTTTATGCGATATTATTTGATTTGATATGATATTTAAAAAAAATTAGTAAGACTTTTGAAATTTATGATATGGAATATCCATAGATATTTATGTGATTGAAAATCATTTTATTAAGGGTAAAAAGAGAATTTTAAGATTAAATTATTTCTAATTATAGTAAAGTTAGTTCTTTTTGGAATGGACTAAAAAAAAAAGACCGCCACATAATAAACTGAGATAAAGGTAGTGACGGAGCTAGAATTTCTATTAAGGAGGTTCAAAATCTAAAAAGATAAGCACATGAACTAGCTGAGAGTTCGACATCTACTATATATAGATAAAAAATAATTTTAATATGTATTAAATTGTATAATTTTCCGTTGAAAAGAATTCCGGATGAAGCCCCTGACCAAGGAGTGACTCTGCCATTACATGAAGGGAGTACTTTTTATGAATCGTAAAGATGATTGAACCGATAAAATAGATGATGTCTCATATAAAAGAGCTACGATCAATTTCTTTATCGACATCTTTTCAGTCAAGTTTATCCTATAGATCTTGCCTAATACGATTTACGTGTTATTTACGAAATTAATATATCAGTTCTTCCATTGCGTCAACAAAATACATTTAAGTGAACAACAAATAGCAGATTGAATAGAGAAAGAAATAACGATTCCCATTTCCCAAGACATCGGTTCTTACCTCTGTTATAATTTTTTTTTTAAAAAAATAGGTGCTATCGTTTTATACAGTATGTCAAATTAATAAATACTCCTATAAAAATAACTGATCAAATTGAGAATTGAATTTCGAGCTAATATTTTATACATTTAATATATTTCATACAAAGATAAATATATAATACTATAAGTAAAATTTACTATATTCACGTTATATTATTATTTTTTATATCTTATTTTATGTGATGCATTTTTCTTTTTAATTATAGTTTATCATTTTGTGTTAGTAATTAACACATCCTAATAATGACAACATTAGTTCATTCTTAAGTTAGTTAATTTTATAAATTTGTCTTACTTCTATTTCACCTTTAATATCTTAAAATCAGTTATTTTTCTATTTTATTTAAAAAATATTTTTATATTTCTAAAATATTTATTTTTCTAGAAAAAATATTTTGACCTTGTCCAAATTCCTTGGTGAAAAAAAACTATTGAAATAAAGAAAATATTACGTTTGATACAATATTTTATAAGTGAAATATTAATAAGTAAAAGTGAATGTTGTTTTTTTTTTTCCTGTTGTATATGGTTAATTTTTCCGTGTGAATTCTGTTGAGGCATGTCCAAAAGGTTGACTTTTTTATGCTGTCAACCACTATTCATTCATTGAATTTTGGAGTCTTTAAATGTTACTCTACTACTTGGACCACTATACACTCGCATTGAATAAACAAAAATTAAAAGACCTCAAAAAGTTGTTATCATCCGTTTTTTTAAATTGACATTTATTATTTTTAAGAATAAAATGATATAAATTATGATTAATAATTTTAAAATATATATTTTTATTATATTAATATAAAAAAAAGTTATATTTAATAGTATTTTTTATATAATTTTTAAAAATCTAATTATTTTATTTTTAAATATTAAGTTAAAAAATCAATCAAATCAATTCTAAAAAAAATATAATATGATAATTAAAAAAAACGGAAGAAATATATTTTTAAATTTTACTTCTTAATAATGTACCATTAATCAAGAGTTGTGAAAGATTAACAAATATTTTATTATTTTTAATTAGATATTTCAAATAAATTTAAATTCTTCAAGTTATCACGTTTTTAATATCAAATTTAATTTAATCTCAATATAAAAGTTAATACTCATATATAAGCAAATAACTTTGGCAAATTTTGATCGTACTGCTTGCCTGAGCAGCTTTTGATTGTCCCGCCTACTTCAGTTGCTTGTTTCTTCTTCTTTATACGTAAGACCAATAAAAA
The DNA here is from genome assembly GCA_038996855.1 of Solanum aculeatissimum. Lineage (NCBI taxonomy): Eukaryota > Viridiplantae > Streptophyta > Magnoliopsida > Solanales > Solanaceae > Solanum > Solanum aculeatissimum. The sequence goes on from JBCEWC010000137.1 coordinate 9,281, forward strand.
AATATTTTATGTATTTTTTTAATTTAATTTTTCTAAGATGGCTAGTGTTGAAGAGTCTGCTTCGGCTGCTTCCTTATATTTCTTCAGTTATTTCGACTACGATTTTATGATATTATCCCAATAAATTATTTTTCCAGTTTTTTCAACTATAATTTTACTATATCATTCTATTAAATTATTCTAAGCATATAAACGTCAAAATTAGGACAAAATAAATAAATAAAAATTTAGTCTTCCTTTTTAAGCTGGACAAATAAAATTAAATAATTATTTTAATAATTATATTTATGGTAAAAATAAAATACTTTAAAAATAGTATAATTAAACCAAGAAATTTATGTATATTAATAAATAAAATTTTGATATACTTGATATACTCTCAAAATTTTATATGTGGAACATAAATTAGAACAAAATAAGTAACAAATAACATTTGTTTATAAGTCTCAAAATTAACAATTTAAATTTTTTAAAATATATAATTTTTTTATTAATATCTCAAAAATTAAGACTAAAAAATAATTTATATTGGATCTGTTTTAACACAGACATAAATGAGAAACTTTTTAAAGTGTGTACATATAAAAGTTAAGAGTGTTGGTCACATAGAATTCATGTCATATAAAAAAGGTTGATGAGGGGTGGGTGGGACCAATATTATTATCTTATATTATATTCCTTATTATCCATATAATATAAAGTTAATATATTTCTGTGATTGTAAAATGGAATTAATATATAGTGCACCTTTTTGCATGTTATATATACAAGACACGTTACCTCTCCACAACCCTTCAACTTATATTCCATATCTTTTTCTTCTACTTTCTCCCAAATTAACAGTACTACACTCATAATCATGAAGCAATTATCATGTTTTCTTTTATTTCTAATTATCTTCCTCTTTGTTTTCCTTTCACCACCTGCATCCTCCACAGCATGTCAAGGTAATTCATTAATTTATTAACTAGCTTAATCGTTTGATGACTCGAATTCATAATTTTAGGAATCGAGGCGTAGACTGTTTATTATTCCAGCAATCTTTCTTGTTTAAGTTGTATATTTAATCTTTAAGTCTAAACTTTTTTTATTTTAATTAAGCAGCTATAATTTTGATTTCCTTGCAGTGAAAGAGGATGGGAAAGTCAACCTTCCATTATATTCAGTTGACCACATGGAAACTAACGATAGCCTAAATGTAAACTCCTAATTCGTGATCTTTTTTTCACTAATATATTATTTTAATTGATTTCATGATTTTATGCTTTACATTGAGATATAGATTCAATTATATATGATGTGATATTATCCGTTTGAGTCACACTTGAACTAACTTTTAAAGTTGTGAATTGGGCTTCTTTCTTATAATTAAAAGAAAAATTATCTAATTATACTTCATTATTTATTATATTTTTAATTATTTTCACTAATTTCCAAAAAGTTTTAAAATCTTTTTTTTTCATTCGGATACATTGATTCAGTATTCTAGATACATTAATTCAATAATTTGGATACATTAATTTTTCTTCTTAAATTCTCTCTATGTTCAATGTATCATGATTTAAATGTTAATACTTAAAAATTCTAATTTTTGCGGGATTGCATTAATGCATTTGAATTGCTATTTTTTAAAGGGATTTCTGTAAATTGAAAAAGGATAGAAAAAAATAATAATTAACTCTTTACACTTACGTAAACTCTCTTAATTAAAAGTTGAATTGGGCTTTACTTTAAATGTTTTTGTTTTTTTCTTGATATGTAGAAGCTGATGGGGTTGGAGGAATGTGAAGAAGAAGATGAAGAATGCATAAAGAGAAGGGTAGTTGCAGAAGCTCATCTTGATTACATCTACACTCAGCACCATAATCACCCTTGATGTATAATTAATCACCTAATTAATATAAGCTAGCTGGTGTTGTCAATAAATTAAAGGCCTAATTAAATTGCATTAAATAATCCTCCTACTTACATTTTCCTTATTGGTGCAATTTTTTTTCATAAAAGTTAAATGTTTGGCATACAAATGTGGGTTTTATTTGTTTCATCCCAAAAATCTCAACTTGTACTTATGTTTTGCTTGTTATACTATGGACTGGAATTAGCATACTTTTAAGAATAGTACTATTAAATAAATATTTTATTATAATCTTCATATTAATTTCTATCTAGTCTTTAATAATGAACTTCAGAAAAAATTATTTAAAATGAATAGTTAATGTTAAAGATATTATAGAAAAAATATTATTTTAGTTTGATATGTTTAAGGGATAAGTAAAAATAAAAAATTATTTGTAATATAGTGAGATAGATAAAAGAAAATGGAAAAAAATAATTACGACCTTTAATCTAATTTTCACATGTCATTTAATGTTTTTGCACAAACATTAAGAGTACTACAAGTGAATTTTTAGATTTTATTTTTAAAAATAACTGAATTGTCAAAAGTTCAAGATAATATTTGAAACTTTTTATATTTATCCTTTTTTTCATAAAGTTTAATATTTTTAGGATATAAATTATTCTACTTAAAAATAAATAAAAGGGCAATAATAAAAAATATAGTTTAAATTATATTTTTAATAAATATGTATATCAATATTTGAAATTTATCCCTTTCTTCATTAATATGCAATTCAAGGAAGAAATTACTTACCCTCATTAATTTCTTCCTTGAATTGCATATTAATGAAGAAGTAAGAGTGAAATTATACAAAAGTATTTTATGTATCTTCATAATCTCTTGAAGTGAGAGTAGAAAAAATGAGAAGGTGATTTTAAAACATTAATGGGATGTGGTTGTTTGTAAGTAGCTAAAGTGGACAAAGGGGAAGTTGGGTGTGGGGGAGATGCATAATAACTATTCTCTAGAAAATAATTTATCATATATTTTTTTATATTCTCTTTAAAAGGATATTTAATAATTATATATATATTTATGTTGAAAATATAATATTTTTTCATTAAATATTTATTCTATTTATGTATCATTTTGAGATATTTGGAGTTTTCAAAAACATTTATTGATGATGGTACGTAAAATGAGGGGGAAAAAATAGGACTTCCTCGGTTCATTTTTACCTGTTATATTTGAATTTTATAATTTACACACATACTAAGAAAATAATAATTAACCTGATTATTTTAGTATATTACTTTTATTAATTGATATTTAGTATCAAGTCTTAAAATACTTTGTGATAAGTAATTAATATTAACGATAAAACATGAAAAAAATAATTATTTTTCTTGAGATGTTGAAAATGACAAATAAAAATGAAAATTATATTTTTGGAATGCTAGACAAATAAAAATGAACAAAGGGAGTAATTAAATTCAAGATTAAGTTGGTCTTAAACTTCTAAAATGACAAATAACTTAGGCACTATCTAAAACCTACCCTAATCTTGACCGTGATCATTTAGATAGTACTCTCCCCCATCAGTTTATGTGATATTGTTTTGACTTACTTGAAATTTAATAAAGAAAGACGAGTGTTTAAAATTTTTGGTTTAAATATTATAGATGTTTATGTGATTATATTAGATCATATATCCTATTAAGAATAAAATAAATATTTTGAAGTTAAATTATTATTAAATAAAAAATATATCATTTTATTCTGACCGTTATAAAAAAGTCATATAAAATGAAATAGGGAGAATAATTATTTCTAGAAATTACGATAAATAATTTGAAGCGGAGGAAGTAGCTAGGTTGATGATGAGATATAAAGTATGGGAAAGTATAAAGAGAAATTTCCTAACCATTCATAGCTACAAATATATGTGAGGGTAGCAGCTAATATAGAGCATGCATGACTTTATTATAGGAATTTACTCAAGACAGTTGGGAAGTGACATAGAATTTGATTTGATGATCAAATATTTATGTAGAGGCCATAAGTTAGGTGCAGCTATTTTGCATCAGCTGGAGATCAGATGATTCAATTTCTGGACACAAAATGATCAATACTCTCAATTCGTAATAAAATTTTAGAAACGCCTTAAAATTTTGGGTAAGCAGTGTCAATGTATTATCAAAATTTTGTACAAATAGTAATACTATATTTCTTCCATCCTATTTTACGTGATACTATTTGACTTGGCACGGAGAATTTTTGAAACTCGTAGAAAATTATTAATAGGTGGTTGAAAATCATTTCATTAAGGGTAAAAATGAAATTTTGAAATTAAATTGTTTTTAATTCTAGTAAGATAACATTCTTTTTGGGACGAACTAAAAAGGAAAGAATGTCACGTGGGACGGAGAGAGTATATATATTATCAGCTAAACAATAGTTAATTAGGAGGTCCATCTCGATCATTAAAAGTAACTGCATAACAACTAAATAATTAAGCGTAAAATTTTGAAGATCTTTTAATACTTGGTATAAAGAAAAAAACACGAAAATTCATATTTTTCTTAAATAAAAATTAAGTGTGTTAAGTGCTTCGATCACAAAGATTAGGTTCATTTGGCCATGCGATTTGGAGTTTAAATTTGAAATGATACGGACAATCTCTTCCCATAAAATAAAATTCTACTTAATTAGTATCCAATGCTTGTGCAAAAAAAGCAAAGAGGGGAATATAAGGGTACTTTTATCCTTTGTCCATTGGAACATGAATCAGATGCTGTTTTAACTTTGTAGACAAATCAAAGTGCATTAATTAAGTTCATTAAACTTGCTGTTTAATTAAGTTAAGTAGAACATCAACTCTACGTCCATCCTTTTCTCAAGACTTTCATCAAAAGTTGCTACCTAACTACTCCCTCCGTTCACTTTTACTTATCATTATTTCACTTATCAATATCAAATTATAAGAACTTTGATCAATATTTTAAGATATATTTTTTCATCATATTAATATGAGAAAGATTGCAATTTATAATATTTTTTTTATAGTTTTCAATCATCTAAATTTTTATATTTCAAATATTAAATATAGCTACTTCAGTTTAGCTTTGAAGTTTAGTCAAATTACCCTCGAAAAGCGAAACAATGATAAATAAAAATGAACAACGGGAGTATCACATTTTATTGTCTGAAAAAAAAAAGAGGCAGCAATTATGTCTTCAGAAGTTGAGATTAACAGAATTATTAATTTGATGACTACAACAACACTTATCTACTAAAAAATAAGTAAAAAAATGAACTACCGAAAAAGGAGAGTCAATGGGTAAATCTACATTCTTCAATAAAATAATATTACATTAATATATCTAATTATTACGAAAAGGCAACATCACTAGTCCTTAATCTATATCTATAATATATTAAAAAAGTGAAGACTCTTTATAAATAAATAATTTATCAAAATCAATTTTGCAATGAATTAATTTTTTTTCATAAGTTCATAATTAAATTAATTTTTTTTGTATAATATTTATTACCAGACGAATTACATGTTTTGATCACGCGCAAAGCGCGTACAACAAGACTAGTATACTTATTTTTGTATTGAACAAAAAAACAACTTATACACATGGCAAAATAATGGATAGACATGTGGCACAATAAAATGATGCTAAAAAACTCTTGGTTCGTGGGAAGGACTCGTGTTCCGATGATATGGCAAAAAGAACAAAAGACGAAATACATGAGATATGATTGTATAATATTTTATTTGTAATTATTGAAATATTAACTAACACTGTTAATGCTATTTCAACTTGATCGACAATCGTTGGTGATATTACTTTAGGGCTCGATTATAGTTTTTTTATTAGTTAATGTATTGATTTTATAATTTATAAATAGTAGTTTGGACATATTTGTAAGCCATTCATTATAGTATTTTTTTTAGAACATCCTACACCAAAATATCGAAGTAATCTAAATATTGCACTCCCAAATAACAAAAAATCTATCGTCATTGTTAGCTTACACTCTGACTCGAATGACATAATATGCGTGAAATGCCATATGAATAAACAAAGACGACCTTTTACGAGGCTAATATAAACACACCGTTACTTTTCCATTCATGACTCTACGCATACAAATTGTGATAAGACACCAATGAGCGTGTATAAATTAACTGATCAATTGCATATCAATATGAGTTACCCCAACATCACTTGAACGTTAAACTATGTTTCATTGTGAAATTTGAAGGAAAAAGTATTTTTAATATGAAAAATGATATTTGATGATTAGTTAAGTTTGATAATAAATACAAATTGAAGTTTTTTTAAAAAAAAAACAAAAAACTTTTATGAGTACTTTAGAGTTAAAAAAACTGAAAATACTTTTTTGTTATTTTTTTAAATTCTTGAAACATATGGAATTCAACTTCAAGTTAAATTTTGAAATTTTATGATCAAAATTTTTTCTTACTTTAATTCTGGAAAAGAGATAAAAAAATTCCATGCTCAAATACTTAATTTTAAGTTGCATAACAACGAAAATTGGATTAAAAGAAAATGTTTGTTGAGAGTGGGATTTGAACCCACGCCCTTTCGGACCAGAACCTTAATCTGGCGCCTTAGTCCAACTCGGCCATCTCAACATACTTGAATAATTGTCAAACGGATTAAATAATGTTTGTTAAATTCAAATTGAATTGTCAAAAGTAATATGGGCCTAATAGTAGAGAGCCCAAGTAAGTTTGGCCCATACCCCCCTGGACTTTGAACATCAAATAATTCATTATTAGCCTCTTCAACAATTTTGTAATTTATGACATACAATCATTAATTAAACACAAATAAAAAGGATTAGAGAAACTGCTAATCATTCTGTTTTAGTAGTCATAATTTTTTTTAGAGTCAAATAATATAAACTTTGACTAATATTCTAAAATATATTTTTGTATCAAATTAATATGAAAAAGACTGATATTTATAATATGTCTCGTATAGTTTTTGAATATCTAATTTTTTATTTTAAATTAATCAAACTAATATAATATAATTTAACTTTAAAAATGAATTAAATTAACTTTCGAAAAAGTGCAACATAACAATGTAAGAGGGAACTGAGAGAGTATATAATTCGTGTTGTTAATATAGAACATATCTTGATTATTGATATTAACTTTTTGACTATTTCTAAAAATTAAAGAAACTACTCCAATATTTGTCTTCCTTCCACTTTTACTTACTTATTTTTACTTGTTCAATTGAAAAAATTCTTTCTTCCTAATTTATTTTTATTATTAGCTATAGTCATTTTTAATGCATTTATCAATATAAAAAATTTATTATATTTAAACGATGATTAATAAAATTACCATTTCATATATTAATCCTTAAAAGAAGTTTCAAAACAGTATTGGACAAGTAAAAATAGGTGCAAAGAATACATACAATACTCTATTATTTATTAATTAGAGACAAATCTAGAATATTAAGAAGATTGGTGCATCATTTGGGAAAAAAAATCAAGAAACAGGAATGAATCCTTAATGCCATTTGAATTGACTTATTTTAGTTATTTTTAAGTCAAAATAATTTTTTAGTGTTATCGATAAAGATAAAAAATATTTATAAGCACTTACTTTTAAGACAAGATAACAAAAACAAGCTAAAGGCTCCAAATTAGAAATCTTAATTTATGACTTTTGACTTATAACTCAACATACAATTAAGTGCATCATTTGATCTTTTATATCTATTACATATATATAAGTATGGATAAACATACATATCTCAGTCGACATACTCGCTTAAATAACTACTAAGTAATGTGTCTGTTTCAACGGTTTGATTTAATATGAACGGATAAATACTATAGGACTATCAATTTAATATATATATACACACACATTCAGGGGAAAAGGACTCTTACTTAAATTGAGTGGCAAAGAATCTCATGTGAATTTTTTGCAGTTTAATCCATGGCCAAATTAGAGTGCATTCAAAGATCAGATTTCAGATCTGCAAAGGTCCCCACTTTGCCAAAAACTATATTTTACCATTTTTAACACATATAAAATGGATAAAAGATATGATGTCATTCAAAATATATTCACAAATAATTTTTTAAAAGTTAAAGAAAAATGTGATGTTAAAATAACATGAAAGCTACCTGCTATATGAAGTAAAAATAATTCCACATTTTATCAGTGTTTATAAACTAATTTATAAAATATTGCAAATGTTTGACATCATGGATTTAAATAATTAAATAAGAAATTTATTATATTCCCTACACAACTCTCCTGGCAAGAAATAAATAAGAGGAAAAAAATGGAGTTGGATTGCCTTTCAACCACTAAAGTATGTACACCATATTTATAAATTATAAATTTATAATTATAAGCTTATAACATTAATCCTACAAAATGGAGACCACCACCACCAACAAGTACTAACATATCTGGTATGAATCCATTAGTGAGATTTTGAAAAGAATAAATGTACAAGAGATTTTATTCCTTATTTTAGAAATTTTTAATTTAGTAGTTCAACTAAATTTATATATTATTGAAGGAATAACAACAACAATTTTTTTTGTGATATCATGCGCAATGCCCGACGAAATTGAACAAGTATAGTTCAATATCAATTTTTAATACGATAGACAGACTGAATATATATGATCATACAGTTAAAAATTAAACATAAGGTATGGCCATTTTATTTTTCATTTTACCATTTCAAGCGTTGAAAAGAACGTCTCATCGACCTTATTTGCTGTAAACATGATCCTTAAGCAAAACTACAAATTCAGTCTATTCGCATAGTAATAATCTTGGAATTTTGTTTATGGACTAGTCTAGACTACCTTATGGATCAGTTGCGAAATTAAAATTTTCATTAATCATATTTATAATTTAATAAGAATGTAATAGAAAATAAATTATTTTTTTTATCTATACACACAACATAATTTTTTTTAATACAAAATATAATTTTTCGATCTTCCTTCTACATGACTGCATTTCCATGGACTAGTCTAATATACACACACATATATTTTGTACACGTGTATGGGCATGAGGGTTTTTTTCTTTTGTGTGTCATTTTTCAATTATTATATATTGGTAGTGTATATATACGTGATGCATAATGCCTTATAATTTGCCAGCTAAATGCTTTACTCACTTCACTTTTTTCTTCTTCTTCTTTTTCTGTTTATATCTGACATTTAAAAGACTCTTCTTGATTGCTCACTTAACTGTTAAGTGAACAGATAACCGTTAGGAATAGTTTGGTGTGACAGATAAAAATAAATAGTAATGAGATTAAAAAAATAGTGAAAATATAAAATTTTGATGTCGTATTTGTTTGTTAAGTTTGGAACAACTTATCCTACCATTTATATCATAGTAATGGGATAAGTTATCTCATATGCATGGGGGATAACTTATCCAATGATAGCTAATCCCAGTATAACTAATGCTGAGATAAGTTGTTCCCAACCAAACGATAATATAAGGTAGTTATCAAGATTAAAATAGTAAGTACTCTCTCCATCTCAAATTAACGTTGATGCTTTTTCAATATTAAAATATTTAAAATTTTCAAAGTTCAAATGAATGGTTGACACTTTTTCATATTTGCGCTTTTATTTATTGATGTTTTATATTTTATAAGAAATAAATTACACTACATATTTACGACTTCACAAAGCGCAATAGTAAAAAATATGATTTAAGTTTTATCTTTAAATATTTTTCTTAATATGCCTGCATTGTTTCACAAATTAAATTAAAATGAAAAGGAGTGAATAATATATTTGAGGAAAAACATAAGATTAAAGAAATTATGAACCTAATACTGATAGAAAATAATTAAATTGAAAAAGAACACAATTTTGGTAGAGGGTCTAGATCAAGGGCGAAGCTGGCCATTCAGTTATATGGGTTCGCTAAATTCACTAATTTTGATTTAAATAATATTTTAAAAATTTATCAAATATGTACAAATTATTAATTTAAAAGATTTGAAATCTCGAATTCATAAACGTCTAAGTCTAGCACTCTAACTTGATTTTTGAATTGAGAATCGTTATATTATATTAAGTTTTCGATGACCTTCTAGGTAAAGAACCTTAACGTCTTTGTCTTTTGCTCTAAAGTAACTATAACAATTTAAATGGTGCAAAATTTATTCGATCTGGTTCAAATTATGTGATTCTTGAATTTTAAATGTATACTCCCTCTGTCTAACTTTACTTGACTCTTATTGACTTGGCACCGAGATTAAGAAGTAGTAAATGATGGAGGTAATTTTACCAAATCACCCTTTGAATATAATTACTACAATGTATTGAAAAATGTAATAGAGAAATAACTATAATTAATGACAAGGGTAAATTAGGAACTAAGTGTAAAATTATCTCTTGATTACATAAAGTGAACAAATATTATTAGATATTTCAAAATAGTATAGAGGACAAGTAAAGATGGATAGATGAAACAACATTTTTTGTATAGTTTTTAACCATTTAAATTTTCGATTTCAAATATTAAATTTAGTTTTTTCAATTTAGCTTTTAAGTTTAGTCAAGTTGATCTCGAAAATTGAAATGATAAGTAAAAATAAATAAAGAAAATATTTTCTAGATTTTACAAAAAATAATAATAAAAAATATAATTTAAATTTTATTATTAAATATTTTTTTAAATATATGTGAGTTACTTAAAAAATTAAATTAAAATGAGACGAAAAAAAGTATTGAATTGGAAAACAAAAACAGAAAAACCTTAACACCGAGTTGAACTGAAAAGGACACGACAATTCTGAAAATGGCCTACGTGTTGAGACATCACGAATCTTCCAATAACTATTGTCCATTTTAATATGACATGGCAAATGGATACCGCACTTCTTTAATTTTATTTAAAATCATACCCGATATATTAGTATTAGTAGTTCTTTATATATAAATAAATTGACTTTAAAAATGTATACCATCTATTATATTTAAATTAAATTGACTTTAAAAATGTATACCATCTATTATATTTAAAATTCATATCATCCTATTATCCAAAAATAAGTCATACTTTTATTACTTATTAATAAAATTATATTTTTTTATATTTTATTTATGAGTAAAATATATTTTCAAAAAATTTATTACAAACACTATCAAATATACATACATAACCATACGATAATTAGCTTAGCATGACGTCTTCTCTTTTTCGAAAGAGCCGAGCCGCCCAACGCAATTGACGAATGACGACCATCAATTAATCTTTATTTATATTATTATAATTAAATAATATAAATTATTTTGATAATATAAAGTTATATTATTGTAACATATTATTATTTTTTTGTTAGAAAACCATCGATTATTATATACGTTAAGGAAATACAATTTTTTTGGACAGTCTAAACGACAAGTACAGCTACCAAAATGAGATAAAAGAGTATTGATTAGGCAAGTTTTAATCCAACATAAATATTCTGAAATCCACTTGCGGCAAAAAAATATTAATTAAATTACTTTTATTTAATATGCAATTTTAATTTAATATTACTTTTTCCAAATCACACATTAATTTCTTCTAATGTTTATGTTAGACCATTTATTTTTTACAGAAATACGAAAACTATTGCATGGCATTTCTCCAAAGTTTCTAACTCAGAAAAATCATGGTTGATCCTAATATGTTAACATCTCTCCCGTTCACTTTTATCCTGTCATGTTTTACTAATCAAGAATTAATTTTAAATATTTATTATATTATATTAAATTAATAAATATTTTAAATATAAAAATATTATAAACTATAATTGTTATCATTTTTATATGATTTTGATTTTTAAAAAATATTATGACAACTTAAAAAAAAGCTATAAAAAAAAGAAAGTAAGAAATTTAAAATATTAATAAAAATCATGTAATTTAGCTCTGGAAAAACTAATCCATAAAGTGAACGTGAGTATAAAATAAAAATCCAATAGTAAAAGGTTAAGATAGAGCAGGAAGAAAAGGCACAAAGAACCGGGTCCGCAGTTTCGTTGTTTCTATTAGCTCTCTCTATTCTTTTTGCGACTTTTCGTTTTGAGGTCGAAAAAGTGCCGATCGGTAAAACAATGGGTTCCCATCAAAATTCGTTTGCTTCTTCGACGCTACATGCTAATTGTTCAAAAGCGCAGAATTGTCTCTTTAAGATTCTCAAAATTATCTCCACTGTCCCACCACCACACACTAACACTCCGCCTTCCCAGAAACTCGACGGATTTGTTATTGACTTGAACATTGGGTTTAATTTACCGGCGGAGGAATCTGCCTCTCCGGTTGACGGAGAAGCCGCTTTCGGAAATTTCGCCGATGAAAAGAGTTCCGTTGTGGCAGAGTGCGGCGGCGATGATTTTGAGAAATGCTCTGAAGAGAAATCGTGCGAAAGTGATGTAGTTCAACTTCAATCTACTGAAAATCAGGAAATAACAGAAGAAATTGGGGAACTGAAACAGCAACAAGGATTCATGGATTTGCTCATTCAAGCAGCAACATTGATATTTGGAGATTTCAATTCCAAATCTGAATGTGAGACAGACATAACAACCTTCAAACTTGACAACAACAGCGCAGATAAACACCACCACCACGAGGAGGCAGCGGCTACTAAAAAGCACCTCAAACGAAGAATTAGCGAGTATACAGAGGAAGTTATTGAGGATAAATCTTCTTATCCATTGATTCGATCAAAAAGGGGAAGAATTCAAGTTTTGCCCAGTAAATACAGAGACTCCATTCTCGAACCGTTGACGCCTTTATCAAAAATCCGATCAACCATTGTACCTAATAGACGGCGGTCAAAGTAGTAAGTAAGTAAGATCGATCACTCAATTTTCCGGTGAAGTTTTTACTTTGTCTTTCGTTTTAATTTTAAGCTATGTAGACCGATAATAATAATAGTAGTAGTAATAGAAGCGGAGAAAATTAAAGAGTCCAAGGGGATTCTGGAATCTTGTACTCCTAGTTTACAACTCTAGTTTTTTGTACTTTGGAGATTAATTCTTGCGAGTTTGCTCACATTATCGATTTCAATTATTAAACAGGAGAGTTATTGAAGGCATTGACAGCCAACACAAATTTACTTAATTCTGTTATGAATTCTTATAGTACAGAATACGATGGGATGTGCTCACCTAGACTTGCGTTAACAATTGCTAAAGTAGAACAATATTGACCATGAAGGTTTATAAAATTGAGTACAATTTGGTTTAAAGATATCGAAAGGTGTGTGAGTTCAATCTTTCTGTGTGCAGCTTTCGAGGTTGAGGTCCATTTCTTTACAATATGGCAGGTGATTTGTGTTATTGTCAAATGTAGAACTGATCTTACAAACCTAGTTAACTATGTTACAAGTTGGAACATTTGAAAACGCCTGTTTTTTTTAGTCAAACTAGGTTTTAGTTTAATGTTGGACAAGGGGAAAAAGGACATTCAAAGTAGAGATTTATTGTACTCTTGATTGGGGGCATAAAAGTAGAGTGTCTGTTTGCATTTTGTTGGATTTAATTAAACATAATAAGAGTATCTTTGCACTAAATTGCGGTAGCTTAGTACCGTAAAATGATAGAAATTTATGAAAAATATAAAAGCTAAATAGTCCACGTTTTATTTTGTGAGGTACAAAATTTTAACAATGTCTTAAAATAAAAATATTGAGAATGTGTCAAATATATTCTTTTTCAATCTTGTAATTTTAATCATTTGACATAGAATATTGTATTCAAAAGAGTTATTGAATATTGGAAGTAATGTTTCCTAAATAAACAACAACAAGAAGAAAATGTTATGAAACAATTAAAAAAGAATATTATGGAGTGACTTCTTATTTCTCTTTGCATATTCTACCATGAATGAAATTCTTTTATTTGTGAGGAAAAACTAATTTGGCCCCAAAATAATACGTAATCCTAACTTTTCTTTAAAGAAATATTTATTATAATACAATAAAAATATTTAGTAACACTTTTTTTTAAATGGGTATTTAATAGATAATATTCTTTATTCAAATCTTACTTGAATTTTTTTTAGTGAAAACAGTTTTAGTGACGAAAAAAAGGATATATATATTTAATAAAATGCATTTTGCCCGACTTATTACAACCTTATACGAAAATTTTAGTGGGACAAAAACTGTTTAAAGTAAATTTTAATATTTTACTCCTCTGTCCCATATTATAAGGGTATTTTTCATTTTGCACAGTTATTAAGAAATTATTAATGCACTAGTGAACTTTATCATTTTATCCTTTATTTATATCAATGTATATTAAATTAAATTAGAAACAATCATTGATACACTAATTAATGGTGGATTAAAATGAGAAAAAAATTAATTCTATTCTAATTTAGTAAATGTCTATATAATATGGGACAAATATTTATAGAAAGATACTCATATAATATGGGACGGAGGTAGTACTATGTTAGAAAGTAGAATTAAAATAGATTTCAAATTTATTACTTTGAGAATAAATTTTAAAATAGTTCTTCTCAATTATTCTACTTCAAAAGAAGGTAAATCATGTTTTTTTCACAATCAAATTAATATGATATGTTGTTTATCATAATCCATTATAATTTTAGGATGATTATTATGAAAAACGTGTACCAAAAACATTTAACTCAAGAGTAAACAAAAGTCTCAAATTACTTATCACATGTATAAGCCACCTCTTTCTTTAGCCACATAATACAATCCTTTTTTTTTTGGTAGAGTCAAACTTTGAAATAGCAACATAAAGGTGATGTAAGCAGTGTAGTCCATATATCAATTTATATGGAGTCTAACTAGGTGTTTTTTCCTTCTCTTTCCTCCCCCTTTTCTTATTCAATGACTTGATGAACTTTCAATATACATTGTATTTTAGTTTTCCACCCAGTTTTCAGTGTCTATATTGAAATCCGACTATACCAGGTTCGTGTTGCGTAGGACTTCATTTGAGGAAAACACTTTTTATTAATGATTTTTTCATACTCAGGGTTTGAACTCAATACCTCTAGTTAAGGGAGGAATAACATAACCTTATCTACTCCACCACATCATCATTTTGTGGTTACATTGTTAATTAGGTCTAATGTCATATACTACAATTTTTTAAAAAAAAATCTCTAACTATTTCTGAAATGAAATTAAATACAAGGAGCAGCCTTTGGACCAAGAAGGAAAATTTGTCCATGGGAAGACTTTGACGGGAAATTTGGTTGATTAGGTCGCCAAAACAACCGTGTTCACTTCTTTTACCTTTTTCTTATTCTATCATCCTTTCAAAATAAACAAATATAGGCCTAGGTTCAAAGTATAAAAATATGTTCACCCTATAAAAAAAGTTTTAAATATTTAATTTTGGGTTAAAGCAATCCAAATACATGTGATATGATTTGTTTTTCTTCAAGTGTCCACCTTTAAAAAAAAAATGTCTCACACCTAAAATGTAATATCTTTTTCTTAAAAAAATTCATTTTGTTTGCGGTGGATATTACTTTATTATTGAGACTTTTAATGGGTGTGAGTAGCCCGTGACGAAATGAGAAAAATATACCTCTTGGGTTGCACTAAAAAGGTATATTTTAAATTGCACATTTTCATTTCACTCTTTTATTTTTCATAAATTTAGCGTTTTCGTTTCAAATTTTACATATTGAGGTACTGAAAATACTTTCATCTTTCCCTTATTTTTGCATTTATTTATTTTAAAAAACAAAGTGAGTATCGTCTGTTTGTTTGTTATTACAATTTTTTTTTATTGTATGCTTTCGATACATAAGTAACTTGAGGACTTGAAATATTTTTCTATTTTCTATACTTTTCTGATTTATTGAGGATACCAAAATCCATTATATACTAAATTGATAGAGATAATAGATGCTTATTTTGACTATTCTTTTTCCGTTACAGTGGGTTATTTTTTTTTTCCTTTTTTCTTAATATCCTAATTTTCATCGCAAAGATTCAGGAAGAGTTCCCAGTTGTCTGTTTTTATCACCAAATTAGCTCAAAATCATTTTCTATATATGTACATATATATTGGTTATAAAGTGCTCACATTCAAACTTAAACACAATAAAAGCCTTCAAAATAGGAGGAGAAGGCACCTAAGGGTGTGGTCTAATGGTCAATGAAGTGTGTTGAGCACCATGAGATTTCAGATTCAAATTTCAACAAGACAAATATACTAGGTGATTCCTTCCCATTTGTTCTAGCTTTGGAGAACAAAGTTACCTATAATCTGATGTTGGTGAGAGGTGACATATATGAAGTATCCCGTAGAATTGGTTGAGATGTGCGCACACCATTATTAAAAAAAAAAAAGGAGCGGAAATGTAGTTTAAAACATATTTTTCTAGCCAACAAATCAGTAGCTATTATGTGTGTTGTTTTATGTATCTTAAATACCTTAGAAGGCTTTAACTTCCTATATAATGTGTAACACTTGAGCCATGTAATACTACTAAAAGCAATGTCTTTCATCCTTGAGATCATATACATACTATGTGAGTATTTTTGTACTTTTCAAATCCAATACTTGAGACTGATATTACTAGTAAGCATATTTTCACCAATTGCTACTTTATAATTTCATTTCGTTACTATGGTTATAGCACTATTTGTATAATTTGTGCAGTATTTATATACATTTGTATAATTAGTTATACAATTCACAATTTTTGTATAGTGTTTGTATAATTCGCTATACAATTTGATTCGCGCACAATTTTTGTATAATCACACACATTGTTTGTATAAATCACGCAAATTATACCATACTCAAATTGTAATTGTAATTATAGCTAAATATTTGCCGCAAGTCGTAATTAATTCAAACCATAACTATGTTAGCTAATTAACTAATATATATTTGTTTATCCGCATAATTTTTCCATCATTGTCTCCGTCTTTAGTATTTAGGGCTCTAGTGAAACTTCCTCATTCGCTGAGACCCCGCTATTGTTACCTACAAATAGTTTTCTCCATTTATCTGTAAACACATTCTGAATTCTGGAATTACGACAACAACAGACACGCTTTGCAAACACATTGAAACATTTGTATCTACACTCCTTACTCTTTACTGCATTCTATTTCTCTCGATTTAACAAGTAATCGATAAGAATTAGATTAACATGCGTGCTTTTGACCTCATATAAATTCAATTATACCGTTTCTAGGGTAAACAATCTAGTTGTCCCCTGCACTCTTCCTAGAAGGCGGAATAGACACTAGATGCTCTTAGTTTGTACTCATTTGTTGGTATCTGGTAATGTTTACATTATTGTCAAAAGAAAATTGTTCTGGTTATTTAAAAGACAAGAGTTGTTTTGAATAATTCTTCATTAATTCTTTGATTCCATCCCATCAAAGGAGATTAACAATATAATGGTTCTCCACTAACCACCCATACCGTGTCCTCATTTTTTATTACCTACTATTGTTATTATTATTAAATAAACTGAAAAGATAGTAGTACTATTTAATTGCGCCCATCATTTTTTTTCTCGTTTAATTCTTCTGTTTTGATAAGTATGGAACTTGTCAATGAACGTATGTTACATTCTATCCTTTTATTTTATCGACTATAATGCGACTTTCTTGCTGTTTTAAGGCCAGAAAATGAGAAAATGGTCTAGCTAATTCCATCTTAGAGGGGCAAAGAAAAAAGTTAGAATACTGAATACATCCAAAATCATGTAAAATAAAATGGTAAAAGTCTTATGGAAGGTCATTTCATCCGGCCTGAGAGATGGGATAAGTAAAAATATCTTATGAGTTGAGTATTTTATAAGATTATTTTATCTCACCTTTTATATGAGAGAGCAATTTAAGGATAAAAAAATATAATAAAATAATGCTTAATTTTTTCTAAATAATTAGATTCGAAGTATATCGCAAGATGATTCGATGATCAAAATTAATAAAAAGACCAGGACCAAGTGCACCAAGCTTTGGTTCATTACAGCAGCATTTTGTCACTGATATGATTAGTATTTTAATCTCTCACAAATAATGTGATAATATAGATGACATTTCTTATGATATGAAAAATAATCATACTGGTGGATTTATTTTAATTTTCTAAAGAATTCATTGGCTTATTACCAGTGTAACGTGTCACGAAATGTCTGGAAGTCCCTTGACGTCTCAGTTACGTAGTCTCTGGAACTACAACGACCAAACATTACAGTCGTCGTTAATGTTTACCGTTAATATTAACTGGTAACCGACAGTTTCCCGGTGACGCCTTCCGCTATCTAAAGAATACCTCTACGCCTTTGGCGACCGACCTAGTCGGTTATAGGTTGACACACTCGCACCCAAATTAAATAAGCCTATGCACCCCGCCACCATTTTCTTCATTCCTTCTCCGCGTCGAATCATGAGCTCTATATTTTGACCTTTGTTTCTTCCGTAATTACTATTCTACCACTCTAGTTATGGTCACCGGAAAACTGCGCGCCACCTAACCGTTCCTTCCTCCTCTCTACTTGTCCATCTATAAACAAACCGATATTTCATCACTGTGATGGCGTCTCCGAGAAGTCACCGGAGAGTAATCGAGGAGAAGAATCGGAAGGGAAAGTTATCGGAGAAATCCATGTCGTTTCAAGGATATATCTCAGGGAGCACTTCGGAGATGTCACGAAGACCTAGGACTGTTCCGGACTTATTATCCGGCAAGGGATCCGCCGCCGGTTCTCCGGCTGAGTTACAGGTTAAACCAAAGTTGACGAAGTTGCTTTTAAATGTGACGATTCAGCGGATTCTAGGTCCTGTTCAGGTGCTGATATCACCGGAATCAACCGTTCATGATCTCATCGTCGCCGCTGTACGGCAATACTCCAAAGAAGGAAGACGTCCGGCACTATGCTCCACGGATTCCTCCGATTACGATCTTCACTACTCGCAGTTTAGCTTAGCTAGTAAGAGCCGTTCGATTACACTTTCTTCAATCCTAATTACTTCAATTTGATTGGACAATAAATTGATTAAACTCCATTACTATTAGCACTATCATATGTGTGATCTAATTTTCGACCAATTTCAACTTTCACCTAATTTTCGACCAATAACTCATTTGATTGGTGAGTACAGGTTTGGGCAGAGCAGAGACGCTGATGGCTTTGGGAACACGAAACTTCTTTTTGTGCCCGAAAAAGTTAGGCGCTGAAACTTCAATGTGCAGCGACTCAACGGCGTCGTCTTCAAGATGTAAAAAACAAGCTGATACTGACGTGATCATAGATTTGCCTTGGCCAAAATTCATGGATTTCATGCTCTGAATACTTACAGTTTCACAACTTGGTAACTTTTTCTTACCCCATAGTTTTCTAATTTGATCCATCTCACAGCAGTTATTTTTAAAAGGTCGAGATTGTTGTGTTGTACAGTACTCCACATGTAGCAGCAATTAGGTTCTGTTTACTATGGATAGTTATTTTAATTTGTAAATATTTTATAAAGCTTCTCTATAAAAGTAGACTCATTATAAGTATATTCGAGTCATCTGTAATATATATTATTAAAATTTGTCGTGGGACTAAAAAAATTTCTACATACTTATTCTTAGTAATAGATTTTAAATTTAAGTCTTAGATATAAAAAAAATTAAATCTTTTGAATTTTAGCGTGTAAATAACTTTGAATCTCGATAGGTGATAGAGAATGCTCTCCATTTTTAGGTCATACGATACAAACTGAATTTAGTGAGGCTAATGAACGTTCGAAAAGGTAAGTACTAGACTTCAGTCGCTTTCCCAGATATTTTTCATGTATAAAGTGGTTGGCCCAGCGTTTACAACTAATGGATTTGTTTTGGATGCCTTCAAAAGCCAAGGAATAGAGAAATTGTCATCGTTCAATAATTATTCTATGTATTACTCCTTCCATTTCATTATACTTTGCCTTTATGTTAAAAATAAATATTTTATTTTAATAAATTACATCTTTAAAAAATAATTCTTAAGAGATTGATCAAATCAATATGGACCAAGTACTATATATTAAATGGTATCAAGTAAATCAAGCAAGAATAGAATAACATTTAAGACGTATTCAAGTTTTAGGGGATAAATATCTCAAAAGATGATTCAAGTATATGAAATTATTAGTAAATTTACCAAATTTAATTTTATATTTATAAAGTCACCTAATTTATGTCTTCTCTCTTACGAAAGCACTTTGCATGATTTATCATGCAAAATTCAACTTAGCAAAATAAATTATACTTTAAGTCATATATTATACAAACATAAACCCCACAAATAATAAAATATGAAAGGATTCAATATCAAAGATCCAATCCACCAATAAATTTAATTGATCAATATATCAAATTAAATTCTCGTAACGTCAAATGTAATTCAATGGAACATTTAAAAATAAAATAATATTAATCTTTTGTTTTACTTGTAGTTCTGCTTTTTCTTGTTTTTGCTTTGGGATTAAGTCTAGTGACTTTACTACATATATGCTCGAATAACATTTTGAAATATTTATTCAGTTTTAAAATTTCATTTAATTGTTTATATATAGAGAGATATCAAATCGAAACAAATATAAAAAGAAAAGGCCCCATCGATCAATGAATCTTTTCTCCGATCAATTGAATTTAGCCCTAAATCTCTAATTTGGTAGTGGATCATGACGTAGGAACAAACTGCGGAAAATGTCAAATAGTGTATGCACATATACTCTTTAGAAATATACTAGCTAGTGTCAAAGTTAAAATGTATATGGGTATTTTTCAAATTATTATTATAGTAAAACAAAATTATACGCATTTAGTGTCATATAACAAACAAATATTGAATGCTCTATAAAAATAAAATCTTATTTTGTTGTGAATACTTCATACTCTATTATTATACTTTTTCTGGCCTATTTTATAGGGCATCTTTTTTTTAAATTCGTTTAAAAAAAATACCACTTACTCAAATTGGAAACAATTTAAATTTAAAATTTTCTTTTTATTCTTAATGAAATAATCCTCGTCCACACAAATATTTAAAATTAATTTTAGATCATATGGACGAGGGAGTAGTAATTCGATGTTGCAACTTGCAATTGGAAACGTTCCTAACAAGTCATTCCCCACTTGTCTAATTTAAATCATTATATACCACTCTTTAAGGGAGGTTAAAACCTTTTCGTCGTAACTTCTACTTCTAAGTAAAGGAAAATTAGAGGTTGATGTCTTGAAACAACCACCAGATAAAATATAAAACTAAAAAGAAGAGGAACACAAAAGCTCAGGTTCTTTAAACATTAAAAAAAAATTGCACATTTTGCCTTATGGTTTTTTTTTACTTTTGCCCCTAATTAGTAATTGCTAGATGATACTTCTGAGATGAGGATCTTTAAAAAATAATTTCTGTATTCCTATAATACAGTGATAAGGTCTACTTACATTTTATCCTCTCCGGACCCCACTAATAAGGTTTCATTGGGTACGTTATTGTTGTTGCCCTTAATTAGTAATTGACCTTATGCTTAGTAGGATATAAGTTTTTTTAGAAACAGAAATCATTCATAGACATAACTTATGAAATATAAACTTAAGTACTAAGCAAAAAATATATTTGTTTTTTATGACTACTCACTAAATATGAATAATTAGCAGCTAAAGTTCGTCATTAAGGTGGTTTGCCCGAGAGGTTAAGGGGGAAGACTTAAGATCTTCTGCACATAAGTGCGCGTGGGTTCGAACCCCACAGCCACCACGTTTTCCTTTTTCTCTTATGAATTCCTTATCTTTCTCTATTTTAAAGACAATAAATTATTTCAATCACTCTTTTTTAAAATCTATATCAGTTTCTATTTTGGAAGTTCTATTTCAAAACAAAAAAAACACATTCTTTATCCCCGGGTAAAATTTACAGTCTAGATTCTAAAGGGCAACATTTTTTATTGCAAAAATGTCTTGTAAGGCACGTAGGTCTGTGTGTTTTATTATCCTTAACCTATGTGTTAGACGACATTAATGGGACAAGGGGTAAGGCGTGGGAGACTATGCTCCTTTTCCCCTTTGGTTTATTTCATTTTTCAGTTGCTCTTTCGGTCTTTTTTTTTGATAAAGTATTGTCCTTTAGACTTCGAACCTCCCCAAGCAACCTTTGTTTTACAGAATTTTACTTTTAAGTTTCGATGACGTATTCTTATCACATAAAACACCAAATATAAACTTCCATTTCATTCATCCCATTTGAATACAATAAATTTTATGTTTTCTTTAAGAAAAACAATAAACATAGGCAAGATGATTGTTCATGCAAGAAAATAAAAAGGGAAAAATTAGATATATGCGTTTGCCGGGGGTCGAACCCGGGTCTATTGCTTGGAAGGCAATTATCCTAACCGTTGGACTACAAACGCTGTTGTTTAGAGGTATACGTTTAATATTAACATAACGTACCATTGTTAATCTATGGTGTTTAGAATCTTGTGGCCTAAGGCAAAATTATATTAAGAGGCCCTTAATTACTTATTTTCTAACCATAGATGAATCATTTAAGACAAAAAATAATCAATTTCTAAAAAGAAAAAACTTGGAAGAAGAGTACAAAGAATAAAGCGATGGATTATCAATGTTAAGGTCCGAAATTTAAATTAAAATTTGATATAAGCATGAATAGTGTAAAAAATATATATATTTTCAACTCAATTTTTTGGTCAATTTAAATGATGATTGTAATTAATTCTATTAAGTAGCGCTCATTGATTAAAATAATACATTGAAGTTAAAAGAAAAAGATTTTTTTTTGTGTTCATGCAGTTCCATAGAAAATTGAACAGAAATTCATTATATTATCCATGTATATAACTTAGTTTTTATATAAAAAGGATTAAAAAATAATTTGACGAATGAAACAAATATATCAATTTATGAACTTAGTAATTTAATGATAATACTAATTTAAGTAATTTGAGGCCTCCAAATTTTTCAAAGCCTAAGGCAATGGCCTCATTTGCCAAGCCTTAGAGCCGCCCTGTATTTAAGTTGTATATTATGAAACTTCGTATCGCAATGCAAATGCAATGAAAATGAAGACATTTGTTCAACTTTGAAATTCCATTTTTGGTTATCTTAGTTTTCTTTTCTCTACACTTTCTGAGTAAAATCATGTCTATAACATGGTGTAAATAATTCCCTTTTTTATCATTCCATGTCAAAACAGCAGAGGGAAGGATTATTTAGGCTTTCTGTGCGTTATCTCCAACTTGAACCATCGATTGAATATGCACAAAGGCCTGAGACTACCAAACAAGTGTAGCACAATGAATGCACTAATTGGGCCCAGGACTCAAATATGGATTGAAATCGTATTGGCCCATATGATACACTATATACTGTTACAAAATTAAAATTAAATTTGTGTTGTTTGGAGTGGTTCAAAATCAGCCTTGATGCATCACCATGGATCGACTAAAGGAATGTCTGGATTGACTTTTTAAAGTAGTTTATAAGTTAAAAGTCGTAAAATGGTTGTACCCAATTTTTTGGGTTTTAGCTTGTTTTTGTACTCAAAGAAAGTAGTTTAAAAGCACTTTTTGTCTCTCTCAAGTACCTCCAAAAATAACAATAAACTTAAAAAGTTAAAACATAGAACTAAGTCAATCCAAACACCTATTGATACGTCGAGATTTTTTCATATTATTTTTTCCTCTCCGTAAGAGCTACCGCCAATTTACTTGAAAAATTTATTTAATTTATATACATTAACTTTAGTCTATAGATTACTTCTTGTTTTTTATTTTTACGGAGAGTTGTATGTTGTAACATGATAGTGTGGAATTTGTTTTTCATAAATCATCAATTCATCATTCCCTAGAAAGTTGAACTCATTTGTTAATGCATGCCACATTATTGACATTTCCATGATAAGGAAAAAAGATAAATGGTGCTTGTCAATCACCTACTGGCAGAAATGTCTAGTGACTTCTTGGTCCAATTTCAATAAATCATATATATATTTACTAGTCACAGGAGTCTGTGTCAGCATGGACTTTTAAAATAAAATATGATTTATTCGAAGTAATATGGTGATTCATAGTTGATGTAACTGAAGAAATAATCAATAATAATAATAAAAAATAATTAATTAGGGACAATATTATAAATTCATAATTATAACCTCTTAAAAAATAATTAATAGAAATAACATAATAAAATCAAACAATTGAAACAGATACAATAGTTACTTGACTAAGCAAAAAGCTAAAACAGACATGTCTAACATGTCTACTTCAGAGCTCGTATATATAATAAGTAAAATATAACCAGCTGAGCATCCTAATAAAAGTCCCCTGCCGACATTCTACCAAGGCCATCACTCTTTAAGATTCATTCATGCTACCTTTTTCTTTTTTTTCCTTCCTCGCATTATTTATTCACTCCGTTTCAATTTATTTAATTGATTTTAACATAACATAGCGCTTAAAAAAATATGAATGTAAATCAAGTGCTAAAGTTGGCCAACTTCCTTCATAGCAAGTAAAGTTCGGAAATCATGTTACTCCCTCCGTCTCAATTTATTTGTTCTGATAAGATTTGAAACAATCCTTAAGAAAAAATTAATTAGGAATGTTGTTTGAATAATATATCCCTTATAAATAATTAAACTTTTATATATATATGTGCTTCTTAATTCTAGAGTAATTAATGCTAAGGGCAAAATTGGGAAAAAAATAATTAATTCTTTTTTTATTATCCAAATTAACAAATATTTTGAAACAACTATTTTTAATATATATGACAAATAAATTGAGACGGAGGGAGTACATTAAAACTAAAAAAAGAATATTCTATGGCTTATATATAGACAACAAAAAATCATCCCTTTGAGCCAGCATTGATGGGGTTGGGGTTAATTAAAAGGCTTAGAAATGGAGCAGTCATGACATTAAATGAAAGAGGTACTTGTAGTATTGCAAATTTTATTATTATTTTTTATTAATAAGAAGAAAGAAGACAGCAAAATGAGGGAGACCTCTCGACCAACAAATTATGTCTTCCTTAAAATATTTAGTATTCTTGTGAGTTGTGATTCATGGTCTTGGATCCCACCTCACTATACTTGCCATTTGTCAATGTCTCTTGTAAGTTAGGGTTAAAATAACTTAAATGCGTGTATTCTTAATATGATGTGATATAATTTGTTTTGGATCAAGACTGTAAAATATTTTCGAAAAGGTTTCAAACTATTAAGAGTTGTTAAATAAAATGCTATGATATTGTTTTAGAATAAAAGAAAGACATTAATAAATTACGTAACCAAAAAAGTTGTTGTTGCAAGTCACTATCATGTTAAAAGCAATTTTGATCCAATTAGGATATAAAATTGTACATCATTATGGTTGATCTCTCTCCAAAATTTCACAATGACTTTCGAATACATGAATTCATGACTAAAAATTTAGAGGTCGCACGAAATAGTTACCAAAGAAATTGACTTAAGAAGAAGAGAGAAAGAAGGTATTTTTGAGTGTTGTTATCTCATGAGGTAGGAGGCCAAAGATGCTAACACTCCCCTTGAGAAAGTACTCCTCTCCCAAATTTTACTTATTCAATATTGATCGGATACATCCCCTTTCAAGAGCGATATAAAATAAAAAATTTATTATATCATTATTTGTATATAATTAAATTCAATGTCTTGAGAAATGACTATAATTAATAATACGGATAAACTAAAAAGCAAATTATGTTTTGGTTTTTTAATGTGGACATATAAAAGTGAACATCTATTTTTGAGATAGTGAATAGGTAAAAATGAATAGAAAATTTCATTAGTTATGCTTTGAAAATCTAATCAAGTCAACATGAGTCAAAGAAATGAAATATTTTTTGTGTATTTGGTGAACTATCGGAGATATAGATTTACGACTAGAAAATATGAAATTAGCTACAAAATTTATTGATAATCCTCAACTAATCCAAAGCTAAATAGATGTTCTTATACTTTGTCGCTAATCTGTAGGTAAATAAGATGAACATGAAATTTTATTGTTTAGCTATGAAATTTTATCCATCATTAATTTTTTATTTTCTATTTTTTTATTTTTATTTTTTTGGTTGAATTCTGGCCATTCATGATCAATGTGAGGATGAGGCAACAGACAAGAACCTCCAGAAAACATGTTACTCTACTTCCTTTTTAAAAAAATTTAAAAGATATTGCAAGGTGAAAAATCAAACTCCATGTACTTGTGAATTTTGAGTGTGATCACTTTAACTTTTGTAGCTACACCCTACCTAAAGGAAGTCATTAAAGAATCCACTCAATCTAGGAACCCCTTCTGAATTCATTAAATTATTCTCTTAATAAATATCACAAAAATTACTAAACTGTTTTTTGTAATTTAAAAAAAAAGAAGTTATTTAGGGGAATTTCGTGTATATAGTCTCTCTAGAGGGATGTGGAATTTATCAGATTTGCCATGCATGTTACTTGTATCCAACAAGAGCGTATGCATATTATTCCAAATTTGCATTTGGCACGCATGAATCGCTCGAGTTCAGAATTTAAATTTTATGAATTTGTATAATATTTTTAAGTTAACATATGATAATAATATATGTTCAAATTAAATTTAAAATAAATTTTCATCAAACTCGCACCACATAATAAATATTAAAACGAAAAGTTCTGTCAAAATTACTAAACCTTGAACCTGAAATCTTCGTGATGGTCCAATATCTTTTGCTTCAAACATGATAATTCTGACATATAAAAAGATAAAGCACCTTGTATTTGTCTCAAATTACCACAAGACATGCAATAATTTGAGGGTCCTAGGATTTGGATGAATATTAGTACTAAAAATTTGTCTCCATCACCAATGATTTGATTAGAACATGGAAATTGTCGAATAAATTAAGAAAGTAGACACCAGTTTGCACTGTGCAACTGTATTTAAGTGGACACCTGGGAGTACGAAATTTACCCGTTTATGTGGCAATTTAAATTGATTATTTATCTATACGAATGATCGAGTTAGTTGAGGATGTGATTCCCAAATGAGAATCACTAGTTCAAAATCTCTTACATGTTTTCCAATGTAGCTCAGACTTATAATTTACCTCTTCAGTGTAATGTAAGCCATTACATAAATTGAGTGGGCTAAATTGTGCACACCAAAAAATAGCAATTGCAAGTTCCCTCATCATTATCATAAAAAAACAACAAAAAATAAAAACTATTTCAAGTTCGAAGTTATAATTAAATGTCACCTTATTCTAATTGAAAACAATTTACTTTAATTCCCTTTTTACCCTTAATGAAATGATTCTCAACTACACAAATATCTAAGAATGCAAATTTTAAAAGTATTTTTTTTTAAATACCGTGTCAAATTAAAGAGTGACACATAAATTGAGACGAAGGGAGTAATAAAAAATTGATGCTAAAGATGATGAAATTTCATTAGCTAAAAATAATATTTTTGTATCGCCGAAAGCATAAAATAATTATATATTAATAAAGTAGCAACCTATGTATATGACACATTGAGTTTGCTTATAGAAGTTTCCAAAATCTCAAATCAATTAATGATTCAACTGTTGTCATACCAAAATCTTTTTTTTCGACTGTTAATTCATTATTCATTAAAGCTATCAGCAAAAGTTAAGATTCTACTCATGTGCTGATGACAGTACTTCTCTTGTTATAGAAGCAAAGCACATTAATCAATTTATAATATCAGCAATCTGCTGGATAAAGAAGGGGCATAATGCCTTGTGTAAGTGTACATATTAGCTAGCTATGTTCTATTAAAAAATGCCTAAAGATAAACAACTACTCCCGCGGTTCCATTTTATGTTGCACTCTTTGACTTAGAACGGTGTTTAAAAAAGAGAAAGACTTTTGAAACTTATGATCTAAAATCATTCTTAGATATTTGTGTGACTGCGAATTATTTCATTAAAGGTAAATGGAAAATTTTAAAATTAAATTGTTTCTCCCGGCGATAAAACAATGAGCCCTTATTGGTTAATGGCAAAGGGTTTCCAACATCTACATGGACCTTTTTTACAAGACAAAGGGTTCAAATTTGCCCTTGAACTATACAAATATACAATCATGGCTAGAAATCTACAAGTTTTTCACAAGACGCTCATGTTGTGACGCCATCAGAAATTCTGTGGTGAGGCGGAAAGATACTAAGTTGATATTACCAAGTAATTGCCAATATGTGAGGTGTTTCAGGCTAAAAATCTCAATTCGCTTTTCCTATTCACTAGTACACTGCGCGCTACAACTAGCAGCTCTTTTACTAGGTTGGGAAAAGGCTAGCGTGCTAGCAGACAGTGTACTAGTGCAAAGCCAGCAAGAAGTCAGATAGGTTTTGGAACCATGCAAGGCGCTGCTTGCTGCTCGCCCCTATCTCTAAAGTGGTTATGCACTTCACTTTTTACCACTAAACAGAGCAGAAATGCATGCCTTGTGAAACAGAGTTCACAAATTTCATCTCAAAGGTAAATGGAAAAGTCTGTTTTTGCCCAGTGGAGGCTCATTCATCACTTAATGGCAAACAGAACTGGTGATAGAAATGATGGAGATATTCAGTTTCTACAGAAAAAACTTCCAGGTAGAGACAACAGTAAATTACTGAAGCTGTCAAATATTTTAAATCACTAGCTCCTGTTATATGCATATAGGTGGAGTCTTCAAGATACAATGCTCATCAAAAGAAAAGAATTGAAACTAGAATGACAAAAACTTGATTACAAGTTTTGCCCTTTTAGCAATATCTGAACTTTTGTTCCCTTTTGAAAGCCAAAGGCAAAGGGAAGAATTACAATGTCACACAACTAAAGAACTTCAATAGAAATAAAATACAATCTACCTATTCGCTAACTCATCTGTTTTATATGCTGCTTCTGTGTTCTGTGTTAATACAGACATCTCTTCGCTCCTCTTTATCAGCACTGTATTCTCTAAGAAAATTATCCGGAGATTTTGAGTCTGGCATCCTCCGAAAATGGTTGCACAAAAGCACTCAAATATATATTTCCGTGTACATGAGCCAATACAGTAAGTGTTTTTTTTTTCCTGAAGTTTGTGCTATTATGAGGGGACTATGGTGCCAATGTAGCCAAATCCAGCAATTGTGAAAGTAATGACTTGGAGGAAGATGTAAAGGAAGTACTGCCTTTTCCCATAGAGTACATCATAGCATCCACAAAAGAAAAGGAAAACTGCAAATCCCAGTTCTTGTGGAAGAATCCTGTACGATTAAACCAACCGATAATACATGGTAAGCAGACTGATGCAATATTCAAATGGCTCAATGAAATCAAGAACATGCAAAATAAAGCTTCATTCAGGAGAGTTTTCTCACCTGTCTCCAAATAGAGAACCTCGGGATTTCTTGGTTTGTTTAGTTTTTTCTTTGCTCTTGAGAGCATCGCCTAATTTCTCTGTGACAACCCATTCGTTAGCTCTCTTTGCTTCTAGCAAGCCAATAAATGTTGCCTTGGTTCGGTGGAAAGCCATCACGTTCTCGAAGAGAATCCAGTAGAAGAGTAGATGAATTGACCTGTCAAATTCCGTAATCAAATTAGAAAACTTTGGAAGAAAAAATTTCTGCTGAGAAGTGAAAAAAGAGAATTTGTTAGGCATATTATATAGACCTTGGAGTTCCAACAGAATTCAAAGTGGTGATAATGCAGGGGATGTAGATGGCACCCCATGTAGGGACTTCAACTTCAGGAACTAAAAGACTCAACGGAAGAACAACGCAGAAGAAGAAAAATGTGACCATGTGAGCTATAATCTTTCGGACAAAGAAGAAGCTGTAGATCACGTAAAACTTCTTCCAAATGTTCACTCTCTGCAAACACGAAACAAAACAATTCAGAATCTTTATTCAAACAAACTTTATTCATTTTTTAGATATATGGAGCATGGACAATTTAATATGTGCCCACATCAATAACCTAACTCATAAGGAGAGAATTGTCCAAGTCCATATAAGAAGGCTAATTAATCTCATCCCCGATGTGGGACTCAACAACATTTCTATATTGCATACCTTGTTCCTAACAATCTCCATCACCATTTTCCTGAACAAATTAGCAGGGCCACACGACCAACGATGCTGCTGAAAACGGAATGCTTTGAATGTACTGGGAAGTTCACTTTTCACCTAGAGTTACAAAATTCAGTTTAGTAACAAGATATATCTTCAAGTAATATAAGGCAAAAACCAGAGTGGTTCCATGAGGAATTTTATCAAACACCTGGAGATCACCAAGATAAAGAAACTTCCAGCCTTTAAGACCAGCTCTAACTGCAAGATCCATATCCTCTACAGTTGTTCTGTCTTTCCATCCACCAGCTTCATTAATGGCTGCTATTCTCCATACACCTCCAGTTCCTGTAAAGTAAAACATCTTGTTAGGATTTTAGGAGTACATTTTTAATCAATAAGCAAATGCAAATGCAGGGCAAATTCAATCAAATTGAACGAGTTTCACGATCAGACTTGTCTGTAACAATCATCCTCTATAATATATTATATTACTATATGTTTTTTCAATAATAAATTTTTTATCATAACAATAAAAATATTTTTACCCAAAGGTTTGACAGACAATAGTACTAATTTTTCACTTACCGTTGAACCCAAAGAATGCATGAGTAGATGAACCCACTTCTTGCTCCACAGTGAAATGGTAATCTAATGACATCTCTTGCATTCTCGTTAATAAGCACTCATTTGCATTAACTGTAATAAAACAAAGGATTAACTCAGTTAATTACAAGCTGCACAATTTCTTCTAGTTACTTAGATGAAACGAAAGTTTATATTCCACGTCATCAGACATCCTGGAAAAATCATTTTCAGTTTCGGTTTTTAATTTATGTTGTCTCATTAAATTTTACTTGTACACATCACACAACTGTCGGCGAGAAGAGCAGCACATGAAGACACATTGAAATGACAAATCTACCCCTCAGTTGACCTTGTTGACAAAATGACAAATCTACCCCCGGATATAAAGCAGTTCCTCGCCGTTAACTGCGGGGTCTATGAGTCGGTCTCCTCAACAAAGGGACAGGATAATAACGTCATTAGCAAATGTTGCTGACGCTACTTATGTATTTCCAAATAAACAAACCTCTGACAGAGTCTTCTGAAATTACCCAATATTGTGTGTGTTTTAGGAAATCTTAATTCGAACTGATCATTAAAGAATGAAACTAATCATATTGAATTAATAAATAAATCATTCCATCTATGTGATCACCAACAACACGATACACAAAATCTGTAACTGTTGCACATATTAATTAGCCATTTAGACTTGAGGCTTAATCAAATTAATTTCCTCCAATTTATTTTATATGACACACTTTAACTTGCCCGATATTTAAGAAAAAAATGACATTATTTTTTGAAAAGAGTAATAATTTTCTTTTGAGATGTTCATGGTTGGTCCCACTCCCGTGACTAATGGATTCTTCATGGACCCACAGAAAAATAATTAACCAATCTTTAAATAATCGTAAAGTTCACTTCCACAAAAGCAACGGAACAGAAATATGCCTAGGCATAAACGTGCAGTAAAAGTAATTAGTAAGTAAAGAGCACCGACACTATGGTTTAGGAACATAATGTGATTAATTAATGGAACTAATTGAGTAAATGATTAGCTTAATCATGGTTAAAAATTGGGCTTACCGAAACGCCAGCGACCTTGAACGAGTGCAATTTCGGAGTTATGTACTAGAAAAGGGATAGCTCGTCGGAGAAAATCTGGTTCAGGCCGGAAATCAGCGTCGAAAATGACGACGTATTCGCAATCTTTAACATAATCATGTCTTAATCCTTCTTTAAGAGCTCCAGCTTTGTAGCCTCCTCTGTTCTCTCTAATTTGGTACCTAATGTTAATCCCTTTGCTTGCCCACCTTAAGCATTCTTTCTCTACCAAATCCTTCAATATTATTAAATGCATTCATTAATTATTTATTCATAAAAATAAGATAACAAAGGGAAGGGAACCCATACTCATTTATTAAGTGTATATCTACTACATGAAGAAATTGGAGGGAAAATGTTAGTTGTGGTGGGTGAAAAATGATAAGTGTCAAGTGTGTGTAATAAAAGCTGGACATTCTTAATGAAATTATACTCGGTAATTGTTAGATGTGACCCAATATTATGGAGCTTAGAATATATATGGGAAGAAATAAACATCAAGAAGAAGCCAAAATTATAGATCTAATCTTGGATTATTAAGTTCATGAAGACAAGAAGCTGAAACTTTCAGTGGAAAACAAAGAAACAGAGAACAAGAAGAAAAAATATTGACAAATGATGTGTAACAATCCTTTTTTTTGTTTTCCACTTGGCGTTTAGTATTTGCTTTGAGGCTCAATTAATTTAAATTTCTGTCGCAAGGCTTCCTATCATAATTTGTTTCTAAACGTAGTATTCATTCCACCACGATTCTCTTGTAATGTCAGAGTCTATATGCTTATATTATAGTAAGAGTTATACCTTAATGAGAGGATCAGTAGAATCATCAAGAACTTGAATCACAAGTCTATCAGATGGCCATGAAAGGTTACATGCAGCTCCAATGGAGATCTTGTAAACCTGTAACAAAACACCATAATTCAAATTCTCAAAAATTCTGTTTCTACAACTCAAAAACATAAAGGAGAACAAGACAAATTTAGACCTCTTTTTCATTGAACATTGGGATTTGAACAAGAACCATAGGATAACCTTCATTCCCTATCTCCAAATCATCTTGCATTGGTTCCCAATTATACCTTTTTTCTGGTTTTTTCATAAAGAGTTTAACAAGAACAATGACTACACCCATATAAAGCCTTTCAATGAAAAGCATGAGTTCCATAGCTAAACAAATGTACATAGCAGCCCTTAATAGTGGAACAATTAATGGAGCCTTAATTAATTCCCACATTAACCCAATTTGCCCTGCCATATCTGCTGCTGTCCCCTGAAATGTCTCTGGAAGCAGAGCATTTGTAGAAACCTCTGCCATTTTTTCTTTCTTTAGCTCAAAAACAGAACAAAATAGATCTCTGTTTTAGCTAAAAAGCAATAATCCTCTCTTTTCTTTCTATGTTAAGATAGAAGAGGATTGTGGCATTGTGCAGAAGAGTGAGAGATGGGTAGTAATGTGTGGAGTGAGTAACTGAGAGAGGAAGAAGGGGGAGTTTTATAGTAAAGTTTTCAGCTTATTTTAGACTCTTCTACAGTACACTTGACTTTTTGTCAGTTTTTACCCTCTCCCACTTTTTTTATCTAGTGGTTTGTTTGTGTCAATTAACTTTATCTGTTTTAATTTTATGTATCATTTTTTGACTGGATATAAAGATTACATTTTTATTAACAGAAAATTGTTATGTTAGCAAATTATCTTTATTAAAATCATTTTAGTTCTTGCTTTTAGTTAACTTTTCTTTATACAATACAAAGTGCTATGTAGGACTCAAAAAGGAAAAAATGGGGATAATATATCCTTAAATATTTACTAAATGAGGAAACGCAACATTTTCTTTTGAATGAACTTAAAAAGAAAAATTTCACATAAATTGAGATAAGTAAAATATTAATTTAAACTGTTAAGTAAAATTATTGACGAGAATGCTCCATATCAAATTGGAACGAGAATTCTGGCCTCGTTATATGATTTAAACAATCTTCGTCTTTTTGGATTTTGATGTGTGAATTAGGTTCAATACCTAAATTTGATGTGGTATCAGAGTCGAGCTCAATGAGTTTGATGTGAGGCTCATGGATTGTATGGGGTTGTGAATATACTCTGAATCCTTAAATGTCATGCTCTGTATCGAACTATATAATTTGTATAAAGAATATCTAAATTTGTGTATGTGGGAGTGTTGATAAGAATAATTTTATATCGGATAGAGATAAGAATTTTGGACTCCTTAAAAGGCTCGAACAATTTTCTTTCCTTAAAGTTAACTTCAGGTATGAATCAAGTTCAAGACCTAATTTGACAAAAATTCATCGATTCATCTTTTTTTCTCATATGGCATACTTTAAGCTCTCTGCTTATTAAAATTTGCATTGATTAAAAAGAAAAGTGCTCTCCAACAAAAAAAATTATTTTCAAAGCTCAAACTCGAAATTTCTAATTAATAATAATAACGATATCCTTCTTACCAAATTTTTTCTTAATTACTGTTCATGATCCATATGGAAGAATAAAAATGAGGCAGGAACTCTATCAACCATTCCAACTTCTGGTGCTAACCCACCTTTCTACCAAAACAAACTGTACCAATAATTAATAAGTCAACCTTTTTGCTTTTGGCCATCTGAAACACCATATTGGCTGAAATTGAACATTATGATGAATAAGTCAAGTTAATTCATGCTTAATCTATTAATGATTTTTTACAGTAATATTATACTTTAACCATATTAATTATATCAATGTACTTTCTAGCAAATCAAGGTAATATGACATCTTCACCTTTTTCACATCAATAAGTGCATATCTTAATTTTTCTTGATGCATTTTGAAATGAAAATAATATTCTCTTTCTTCTATCATGACTAATCCAATCACCAATTAGCAAATGTACTAATTAAGTCCATATAAGTACTTAAATTAAAA
The DNA here is from genome assembly GCA_038996855.1 of Solanum aculeatissimum. NCBI lineage: Eukaryota > Viridiplantae > Streptophyta > Magnoliopsida > Solanales > Solanaceae > Solanum > Solanum aculeatissimum. The sequence continues at coordinate 43,826 of JBCEWC010000137.1, forward strand.
TAAGTTGTGGAAAGATTTTTTTTTGTGTGTGTGTGTAGAAAACTTAAATTCATGTGAAGAGTGGTTTGATTGGATCAAGATTCATGTGAAAAACAGCTTAGCAAAAACAGATAGACAGAGGGTTCTGAAATTGACACGAAGACAAGTGCATATGAAGTTTTTCACAACCTACTGTGTTGTCTCACCTTGTTTTTAATGTTGAGCTGCCAAACATTCCTTTATGTGAACTATAACTGCGTATTTAATTTCCCTTTTCTTTGGGTTCTCCTTTTTCAAGAAAAAAGAAAAAGAAAATTGGAATTTGTAGGTCTGAAACTTGTAAAAGAAAAAGAATTCTTTAAAAATAATATTTTTATTAGGAATATAATATGTTAAAAAATAATATATATATATATATATACACATTGACATTTCTGACCCATTTGGTAATAATAAGGGTATTTTTTGACCAAAGTATAAATTAAGGGCATTTTTTATCCTTTTCCGTTAGTATCAAGACATTTTTTACCCTTTTTCGATAGTACAAGGGCATAAATGACCCAAAGTATAAACAAAGGACATTACAAGGACATTTTTGACCCCTTTTCCTTCTAAACAAATTAGTCCAACACAAAGTCCTTATCAAAAGCATTTTTCAAATAAATTAGTCAAACACAAATTATTATAAGGAAAAACTATTTTTAAAAATAAATAAATAAATAGTGTTTAGCAGCAATGTCAATCAGGCTTAAATAATATGAGCAGTTGTTTGCGAATAAGGAGAAAACTGAACTTTGCAGTAATAATAGTGTTGCCTTTTTTTTTTAATACATATTTTGTAGTAATAAATACATAAATATTGTTTGCTATCTTTAGCAAGAAATCATCACAAGGAAGGCCGCACTAGTTTGGGCGTAATTTAAGCATGGAGATTTGTGTTATGCATGCGCCTTAAAAACTTGAAACTTATCCACCAAACAAAAAAAGAATTGACCAATACTTTTGGCCCTACTCAAAATATATATATGAAAGGGGAAAAAAGAATGAAGGGAAGCAAAGATAAGTGGAATCCAAATATTTATTTTCTAAAAATAATAATATACTCAATATAGTTCGAATTTGGAAGGATTTTAAAATTTTAAATCTATATATTGTTATTGTCACATACTCAGCTTAATTTTAACTTAAAAATCAACTTTAATTTTAATATGAATAGTTTTGAACCGCCTCCCTTTCCTGTTGGATCAATGTGAGATTGAACATATATAAGTAGAGATTTTGAATTCAAATTTTGATTGTGAAGAAATTTCAATCAATAAATAGATTTTACATGGGAAGAATACAAATTAGTCAGACTCACTGATAGAGTTTAAATATAAGAAGTTAAATGGAGTTCAACATTTATAGTCATATAAATATAAAATAATTTTAATGATACATAAAGTGTAATTTTTCGCTAAATATATCCTTTAATCTTATTTAGCTTCGCTTGTGATTTGACCGGTTGTCGAAGTGGTAGACCAACCACCATAAAACCGTCCACTTAATCCCAAATCACATTTGTTCATTCCCACGTAGTTATTATAACTAATTCCAACGGCGGCACAGAAAAAGAAGACTTAGGAACTGAAATTATGCAACAATTGATGTGTAGAATAACTTTCAAGTCTTCTATATATAGAAAGATACGCATGTTTTCCTTTTGGCTAAGTCAAAAAGAAGTAAAGCCCAAATGTGTATGAAAAAACGTAGGAACTGGCGCAATTTGCTCCAGATTTTTGGATACCCCCAACAGACACACAAATAAATAAATAAATAAATAAACAAGTCGTCAAGTTTTGTTTAGTGCACTTGTAAATTTTTCAATATCACCAAATTAAGTTGAAAATACTTTATTACGAACATGATTGAATTACAACGTTAGTATAAAAAGAAATTAATTGTAATGTCAGTATATATAGCTTTAATTTCTTGAAAACACTATGCTAATACTTATTTTGTTTTTATTACCTTGATTGTTGCTGTAACATGCGCCTAACTGCTATTGACTTGGGGCTTTGAGAAGATATGGAATGTCTCTTATGCCTATCACAAGATCAATAGGAATAGCTGGGGCTGCGGAAACTTAGAAAATTTAATAAGTAGGAGTAGAAAAAAATTATAAGATACAGTATTTTTTTTAAAATTTGATTTTTCGTTCTCGTATGCTTTTTGAAGTCTGATTAATTTAAAGGAATATTAAAATACCCGCTAGGGAAAGTAAATTTGTTTAGTTCACTTATTGCTGGTTATTCAAAAGAGAGTACTGTTGTGTAATTGAAACATTAATGTGTTATTAGATTGTTAAAAAAAAGGATCAAATTTTTTACTTGAGCTACTCTATTAAGTTTAATTAAGATGATTAGGAAATCAAGAAATGTTGACAAAGGAAAACCGAATACTATATACGAAAGGTTTGGTAACATTTCCTTCGTTCTAAATTAATTGAATTTTTTAGATTTTTTTAATATTCAAAATATTTGAATTATTCAAAGTTCAAGGTGAATGTTTGAAACTTTTTCCATATTTGTCCTTTCATTTATTGAACTTTTATATTTTGTAGGAGATAAATTACACTATATATTTACTGATTTTACAAAGGGCAATAGTGAAAAGTATAGTATAAATTTTGTCTTTGAATATTTTTCTTAATATATGTGCATTACCTCACAAATTCAATTATTAAAATGGGACTGAGGAAGTATTTGGATTGATATTTAGCAATAGACAAGGACCACAAGGTAGTGATATAAAGGAACAAAACTCAGATCTTTTGTTACTTAGTATAGTACATGAGCTTACATAATCAAGATCCACTAAAACGAAAAACACTGTTTTACCGGTAATAAATTTACACATTAACAAAAAAGTGTTAAAGTATTTACTAGCATTATTTAATGGTCATTGGATCCAATGTTGTTTTAGGCTTTATAGAAATTTACAAAGAAGGCTAATTGTTTCTAAAAAATACATACTCCCTCTGTCTATCTTTACTTGACCCCTATTGACTTGACACAGGGATTAAGAAGTAGTAAATGATAGAGGTAATTTTACCAAATCACCCTTTGAATATAATTAATACAATTTATTGAAAAATGTAATAGGAAAATAACTATAATTAATGACAAGGGTAAACTAGGAATTAAGTGTAAAATTATCTCTTGATTTCAGTATTGTTGGACATCCTAAAATAATATAGGGATGAAGTAAAGATGGACGGAGGGAGTATTTAGTGACAATTAAGTTATTGCCCCGATTATTTTTATGATAGCGAGCGTATGTAATTGTCAGCATAATGTTATAATACTTTTTAAGTGATAAATAAATGTTAATAGTTCCATCCGTCGAGCAAAATAAATAAATAAAATATAATATATATACACACACATATATACTACTACCAGATACTAATACTGTATGACATTCACAAGGCACCTAGCTCATATATATTATTGCCAGCAACTTTTGTTAACAAACAGATTTAAGATTTAAGCAAACTACATATGTACGTAAATTTATATCACTCCACGTCCAAAGAAGTGAAAAATATTTTTAGGTCATTTTTTAGGTCAATTTGACTTTTTTTATTAGTGAATTTTGTTGAACAATATTTTTCGTTTACTTACTAAACATCAGAAAATTATTTATTTATTATAACAAACACTAAACTCACATTGCTTTTCATTAATTTGTTAAAAAGAAATTGCTAATTTATTAAGGTTACTAAGTCAAATTAATTCTCCTTTCTTACAAGAAAAACCAAACTGAAAGAAAGTTATCAGCCTTTAACAATCACCATCTAATAGTAATACTTAAATAAACCAATGAGCTATTTTATGGTTTCCATCATGACTTGGTGAATTTTAAATACATCAAAGGTTCTATTATTGATCTTAATCACGAAAATCTGTATTCTTCTTTACATCAATAGTTTAATTAGTACTGGTATTTACTAGTTTGAGTTTAAGTTTTATATAAATTTTGTTAACTAATCAAATTATTCATTAATCATCAGTGTTAATCTACCTGAGGACTGAGGAAGAAGAATTCGAAGGCAACATAGAAAATTCGGGTTTAACCCGGAGATATTTGCACAAATAGCATTTTTAACGACTATTTACATTCTGTCTCGAGATGGACGACTTTTGTCCACTATATAAATAAAGACAAAATTCAAAAGGTTGCCTAGAGAGGCCATTAGATGCAAGTAACCAACTTTTTTTCTTTAGCTCTGTTGCTGGGTTGGGCCTACTTCTTTCTTACTTAGGCCCAATGGACGCGATTAAGTGATGAAAAGGGGGGAGGGGCAGAAGAAGGAAAACTACACAAATTGGACCAATTAAGTAAAGTACTTATCCAAATTAGACTCAACCCAATATATATTTAGGAAAAATTACGTGAATAAGCAAACATGTAATAGTTAGTTAGCTAACATAGCTATAGTTTGAATTAATTACGGCTCGCGGTAAACATCTAACTATAATTACAGTTTGAGTTTTGTATAATTTGCACGATTATACAAAAGTTATGCACGAATCAAATTTTATAGTAAAATATAAAAATGTTGTAGATTGTATAGCGAATTGTACAAACATTATGCACGAATAATATAGCAAAATATACACACGTTATACAAAATCTGTGAATTGTGTAGCGAATTATACAATCGTATACAAATGTTGCTATAACTATAGTTACGAAATGTAATCACCCAAACTATAGCTATGGAGCATAGTTAAAGTATTTTATGAGTGGCTATATGTGAAAATTCCTCATATAGTTACTCTGATTGAATTCTGGGCCCAAACTATTTACCCGACTACTCTGTTACTGAACTTCTACTTCTTCATCCTTGATACCATCGAAATATATATATTGATGGCATCTATATGCTCTAATGGTATCAAGTGATAATTGAGCAATCTTTTAATTAAAGCACTGTTTGTTCCTCAAATATCATTAGACTATATATACTTTAATGATATCAAGGAAATGAGTAATGCTTTTACTAAGTCATTGTCTCTTCATCATTGATATCACTAGAGTATATCAAATTGTGATTAAACAGTTTTTTCGTTGAAGCACTACATGTCTTCCTTGATGTCATCAGAGTATATATACTTTCATAGCATCAAACCCGCGACTACGCGAGAAATAGTTAAAAACAAGGGTATGAAAGTAAGGAATAGTCTTGCAAATAGTTTTTCTTTTTAGGGATACAAGTGTTCTTTATCAAAAAAACATAAATAACATATTTAATTAAGAGTGAAGGTCACAAGTTTTGTCATGACTTTCTAATTTTCAATACATAACATTATTTAATCAATACCTAACAAATTAATAAATAAATTTTAAAAAATAAAAATAATACTCATATGTTACTCCTCTGTCCCAATTTACATGGTACATGAGAAAAACTACCAAATATTAAAAAGAAAAATAAAATAACATAAATATTTAAAATAAAAAATATTAAATATAAATAGAGAAAATTGAAGAAGAATGACAAATCAATCAATTTATCAATTGATCCTAAGTTGCTCACATACTAAAGTCCATGCAAGCACTAGATTAATATATGCTATGTCTCTTTTATATGGCACAGATGAAATTAGGAGAGAGTCAATCAAAATTTTATATGATTTTCAAATATTGTGATTTATAGTATTATTTACATAATTTTTAAATAATATATGTTATTTTTCATGTCTAAATTTATGTGCCACATGTGAAATTTTGAGAGTCAACAAAAGTTTTAGTATATTTTAAAAAATACTTTAATTATTGCAATGTATAGTACTTTTATATATATTATAATATTAGAATACATAATATACTAATAAGGATAGTAAGAAAAATAAATTAAAACGAAAAATACTAAACATAAATGGAAAAAAGTTGAAGCATAAGGAAAAATAGGTTAATTGACGGGTTTACTCTAAGTTGCTCAATATTCTATCTATGAAAAATAAAAGTAAGACAAATAAATTTAAACGAAAAAAATACAATTAAATATAAATAGAGAAAGTTAAAGTAGAAGGACAAATCCATCAATTGAACGACTGACCCTAAATTGCTCAACATTCGCTAATATATATATATATATGTATTATCAAACTGGGTTGTAGTGCAGTAGTGAAACTATTCTACCCTTAACTCGAGGTCCCGAGTTTGAGCCCACTCTAGAAGAAGATGATGAGGCTGGATGCTCTTAGCTTGTATAGAAGTATTTTGTTAGTGATAATATTCATATTTGTGCAAAGAAAAAGAGGTCGAGAAATTGATGTTCAAATTTATACAAGTAAATATTATTTTATTTGTAGTCCGAATTTGTCATTTTAATTAGGAACAAAAATATAATTATATTTTCAAGAGTTAAAAGAAAAAATTACTTTCTTATTTAATATCAAATACAGTTGCATGTCAATGCTAAAATTATTTGGTGACGGTATGCATTTCAAATGATCATTTTTCTTACTACCAATAAATAAAGATGAAGAATTCTTTTATTTGTTATATCTATTCACAGTATTGATTTTTAAATTGTTGAATTCAAAATGAATATTTGATACATAGAGTTATTCAACACTTGGTATTGGTGAGAGGTGACATATTTTATTAAATCAATATAGGTTCGTAAAAGTTAATTCGGACATCACAATCACTAATATTTTTTTAAATATATATGTGTTTATCTATATCTATACTATATTAAAAGCGTGAATGCCCTTAGAAATATTGTTTGAATTTTTTGCCCTTCATTAAAAAAACTCCTCTTCAGACAAAATTATCTTTTCACCATTTTTCTTTAAATTTGTATTTAATTATATTTATAATATTGACTTTTAAAATATATAAAAATAGATAATAAAATAAGGACTTCTATCCGTGAAAAAACTCCTAAATCTTCCTTATTTAATACACTTCTACTTCTTCCTTATTTGAATCAAGAAAACACTCTACAATCGCTAAGAAAAATTCTAATTTACCATGATACATAGGACCTTTATAAATAAATAATTTATCGAAATTACTTTTGTAGTGAATTATATATTTATCTTTTAATAAGTTCATAATTAAATTTAATTTTTTTCTATAATGTTTGTTATCAAATGAGGTACACGCTTTGATCACACATAAAATACGCAGAGCAGAACTAGTATATATACATATATATATATATATATATATATCGCTTACCACATTATAAAAGAACTTATTCAAACTAGTCCGGACTAGTTAAAATATTTGTCAAGAAAAAAAGAAGAAGAGGAAGAGTAGTTAAATTTTTTTAGGAATTTTTAAAAATTAAATTTCTTTTATTTCTCGGATTCAAATAGCCTCACACACCGCCAAAATCGCCCTCAGTCACGAGTTTCAAACTCGGAAAAACTGACTTACCATGTATTGGTAAGCCCACTAAATATATAAATGGAGAAGCCCTATTCACTATAAACTCCTTGTAGCAGAGTGTGGTTTTTCCGTTTAGGGCAGAGAATCCTCTTCACCGTTCACACCACAACTCCTCTCATCGCCGGAACCGCTTCAAATCTTCATCACTCCTTCAATGGCGCTGTAACAAGGTACGTGTATGTGTTTTTGTGTGTGTGAATGTTCAATTTCTATATCAGTGTAGTGTTTATGTATATGAGGATACTCGTGTATGAACACATTACTTATTCTTCCCTGTATAATGGTAGACGGAGACTTATATGTTTAAATTGAGTACAAACCTTAATATCGAGTTAAATATATAGATTGAATGCTTCATCATCTGCTGTTTTTTTATTTTTTTGAGTTGTTGCGATCTATGAATAAAGCCCTAATATATTCGTTGTATATGTGAAATAGGTGCAATCCGAATCAGTAAAAGCAACAAGACGATCATTTCTGTGGTGAATAAATACTCTGTTTTTTGTTGTGTTTGTAATGGGGGCTGCTGTGGACAGATCAGAGAGGCGAGGCAGAAAAAGGCGTAAAAACTATGTTCAGATGGACAAGGAGGGGAAGAAACGGGCGGTATTGAGGCCTAAGGCATTTTTGGGAAGATATGTAAGAAAGGAGTTTAAGGGCAGTGGGATATACATGGGGAAGATCATCTCTTATGATACTGGTTTGTATAAGATTGTCTATGAGGATGGAGATTTTGAAGATATGGATAGCAGTGAAGTGAGGGTGGTTTCGTTTGAAGATGATGAGTTGAATGGTCAATGGTTGAAAAGAAAGAAGAAGCTAGACAAATTAGTATCCAGTACGGTGGCAATGAGCATTAACTCTCGCGTTAAGCATCGAGCTGAGACAGTTAACGGCCTAAATGATAGGCTTGAGGCGCCAGTTTCAAAAGATCCGGACATAGGTTGTTCAGATAAACTTGAGGTCAACCAACTAGGACGTGATTCTCATTTGGTGAGTGATTTGTCTGAAGGTTATATGGAGCATGACTTGAGTTCAGAGGTAGAAGTGCCTCTATTTCCTGCACCTCAACTGCCTCCTTCATCTGACAGTATTGGTATTCCAGAGGAGTATGTATCATACCTCTTGTCTGTCTATACATTTTTACGGTCATTTAGTATCAGATTGTTTTTATGTCCGTTTGGACTCGAGGATTTTGTAGGAGCACTCAATTGCTCTGCTCCAAACACATTGTTCGACTCTGTTCATGTTGCACTTATGTGTGCTTTGAGGCGCCACCTCAACAAACTGTCATCTGATGATTCTGCGCTTGCATCAAAGTGCCGAAGGTAAGCATATCTAATTATTTCATGAAGGAATTTTTCATCATGTGGTCATCAAATAATAATAATAATCATGTGGGTGATTGTTTTAATGAAATTTTTTATTGTTGATAGTTCTAATGAAATTCTGTCATAATACTTATTTCCTTGAGAGGTAAGTGCCGCTACCAGGTCCTCCAGAAAAATATATGAAATCAGAAGAATGCCTAGACATCTGTATAGTTAGACAGAGTTATCAAATTGATAAGCCCAATTTACCTATTTCATTTATGACTCAATACAGTTTCATTACTCCTTTGTCTGCCTGCACCTGCAGAGGGTTGACCCAGTTCTGCTGCTGATACCTACCATAAAGACATTGGAATGCCATGATTTTCTGATAGCCCTTTGGCTAAAAGACAATCTACTTTAGAATGTGAATGAGTAATTTCCACCATTACACTATAAGCATGCAGCTTATTAGCAGGGGCCAAAATTACCTTTTGGTAATGACATGCTATTTCAACTGGCCTATGTTTTCCTTATTGAATTACATTGCTGATACATATTTCTGTGGATGAGCAATAGTCAGGGAACATCCCTTTGCATTGCATATTTATACTTATAATTCTTGCATCATCTCATATTAGGTGCATTACTGTACACTGACAGATGATAAGTCTAAATTAACTCATGCTGCTTGCTGTTAGGGGCATTGATTGGGGCTTGCTTGATACAATGACTTGGCCAGTATATCTAGTTCATTATTTAACAGTAATGGGATACACAGCAGAACCTGGTTGGAAAGGCTTTTATCCCCATACTTTGCAGAGGGAATATTACTTGTTATCTGCTGGCAGGAAAATCATGGTTTTGCAGATTTTGTGTGATGATGTTCTAGATTCTGAAGAACTAAGAGCAGAAATTGACATGCGTGAAGAATCAAAGGTAGTTATTGAGTCAGATATAAGTACAGATGTTGCTTATGTCAGTGCACCAAGAATAGTTCATCCCAGATATGCTAAAACTTCTGCCTGTGAGGAACAAGAAGCAATCGAGCTTTATAAAGAAAATCATGAAAGAAAGCAGTGTTGTAGTATTGATAGCTTAGGACCCAAGGTTAGTAGCCAGGATTATGTCGCTGGTGTAGATCAAAACAGTAACAGTGATGAATGTTGTCTCTGCGGCATGGAGGGGACTTTGCTTTGCTGTGATGGGTGTCCATCGTCTTACCATGCAAGGTGCATTGGAGTTAGCAAGATGCATATACCAGAAGGGGCATGGTATTGTCCTGAGTGCAGAATCAACGAAATTGAACCAAAAATTATGAGGGGAACAACTCTGAAAGGAGCAGAGCTTTTTGGTGTTGATTCGTATGGACAAATCTTCTCGGGTACTTGTGGTCATTTGCTTGTGTATGTCTCTGTGACTTCTTTTCTGATCTACTCTATTCAGTTGCTTTATTCGGCTGTGCATTGATCTTCTATTTGGAAATATAGAATGCACTTATTCCTTTTTTTAGTTTAGGCTGCAATCATCTTTAGCTCTGTCATTTTCTAAAATACATTCTGATCTTTGCTTGTAGGTTGAAGGCCTTGGTTGGCACAGATTCTATTTTCAGATACTACAATGAGAAGGACATTCCCAGAGTCCTGCAAGCACTTAATGCAAATGCTCAGCACAGTACTTTATATCTTGAAATATGCAAAGGAATAATGCAATACTGGAAAATTCCTGGCAATGTCTCTTTCCCTGATGGTGGACTGTCTGAAATTGGTTCCGACAGACCAAATGCAACAAAATGTACTAGTTTCTCTACATTGTCAGCTATTCCCTTGGTCAAGGGAAGTCCTGAGGGAGAGAATACTGGAAGTTGTGTTACTGAATTCAGTTCAGAAGATGCTTCTATGGTTGATTTATCAAAGCAACCCATGTTCAATGAGACTTTGGGTGCAGTTATCCAACCTGGTGGTATTTGTTACCAGGTGAATAGTGATTCTATGGGAAGACAGAGTAATGCACCTATAGACTTGCTTCCATCTGAACAAGCTGGAGTGAAATATATTGAACCTGCTAGTTCAGTTGGTCAGCAGGTCATTCTATCTGAGAGGACTCAACAAGACGACACAAAGTTGGTAGAAATTGCTACTTGTACCTCAAGCAGCAATATCAACTATGTGGAACAAGTTAATAGTAATTGTTCTGGAATTGCAGTGTCTCTTGAATGTGAAAAGGCTTGTGGCAGACCCGGCAGAATGGGTCATAGAGAGCCCCCTGGTGGCTGCATGTACATGGGGTCATCCTTTAGACCTCAACGATACATAAATATTTATCTGCATGGAGATTTTGCTGCATCTGCTGCTGCAAATCTAGCTGAACTTTCTCCAGGAGAAAACCAAGGTGCGGAGAGTCATGCTTCAGACTATAGGCAGAAACTTTCTGCTAATGTTTTACTTCAAGCAAAAGCTTTCTCATCAGCAGCGACACGCTTTTTCTGGCCGAATACTGAAAAGAAGGTTGTGGAAGTACCTAGAGAAAGATGTAGTTGGTGTCTTAATTGTAAGGCTGCTGTGACTTGTAAGAAAGGATGCTTGTTAAATGCCGCAGCGTCAAATGCCATTAAGGGGGCAGTGAAGATACTTGCTGGTCTTCGTCCTGCAAGTGTTGGGGAGGGAAATCTACATGGTATTGCCACATATATAATATTCATGGAGCAGAGCTTATGTGGTCTGATGGTTGGTCCTTTTCTAAGTACAGATTTTAGAAAACAATGGCGTAAACAGGCAGAAGAAGCTACTAGTTGCACTGTGATAAAGTCTCTTCTGCTTCAAGTAAGTTATTGAGGAAATTTTATTTTTGTTGTTTCTTTTAGCCCCTTGTGAAAGTCTGTCACAGAATGCTTTCTTCAAATCAATTTCTGTTGCTTGGTTGACTGGATTTGTGTAACATCTGTTTTTGCTTATTGTTTTTGAGCATTAAAGTTTGAACTAGTAGGAAAAAAGTGGGTTTAGTTCTCTTAGGGGTCAGAAGTCAGAATTTATAAACTTATTTTCGTTATAAATGAGAGAGCTGTATCCCTATGGTTTTGTTTCCTCCTCCTTCCAAACAACAAGGAGAATCAGTTATCCCCTCTTCTCTTACCTCCTCTCCTCTTGCCTCCCTTTTTTCACCTCATCCAAACATTATTCCTTTACTGGACTATAACTAATCAGAGTATTAGACATTGTAGTGGTTTTTAAGATAATACAACATTAGCATACATAATAAACATTTTTCATTTAATAATACAAGAAAATCTAACAAATTAATGTTATTGCTCAAGGAAACGACTTGTTTAGTCTATGTTTTGTTTTATTAAGACAAATGTAATTGCTATTAAATAATGGGAGAGAAATAAATGGAGTAAAAGTTACCATCAGCACTGAACAACTTCTAAAAAATTCTGTGGCTGGACATAATTCAGAGGTGCATCCACACTATTTGCACATGAAGCTATTGCCCTCAACTTTGCTCTTGTTCATTGAGGAATATTTTTTAGCTGCAAGTGCAGTAATGACATGAGCCTCGTGCATTGATAATACTAGCAGCTTATCAAACTGAATCTCAATAATGAATCTGGCATAATACTACACTGCAAAATTCAAAATTTCTTAAGTTGCACGTTTGATTTGTTATTTTAGGAATTTATGTGATAAGAACTGAATACTTGTTATTTATCAACTGGTAGCTTTGCATTTAAATAAGAAGCCTTAACCCACTTTTGAACTTTTTCTATGGGTCCTCCAACTGTTGATTTTCCGAAGTGCTATTGGATCCAGTTGTAGATTATAGCTATTATTTACATATGACATTACCTATAGATAGTATGTTCTTCATGCTCACAAACATAGCGTATGGACTGCAGTTTGAGGAGAATATCCGGTTTGTTGCTTTTTCTGTGGACTGGTTTAAGCTTGTTGATGGTGGGGCATCTGAATCTTCCATCACTCAGTCAACTACTGGTGTTGTGGAATCATCTCATAAGCAAAAATCAGGGAGGCGGGGTAGGAAACCATCATCAATGGTTAAAGTAACAGCTGATGATTGCAAAATTAAACTGAAGGACTTCACTTGGTGGAGAGGAGGCATACTCTCGAAGCTTCTCTTCCCGAAAGCGACTCTACCACGATCAATGTTGAAGAAAGCAGCGCATCACGGTATCTTGTGCCCAATGAACTTATTTTTGTCCTCCATAGAAGATTCATATTTTTTGTTTTCATAAATTCAGTGGAATACAAATTTTGGAGTGGGGGAGAATCCACTGACAACTTTTACTCAAGCAGGTGGTCTGAGAAAGATATCTGATATTCATTATGATGAAGGGTCGAAGACTGCCAAAATAAGCAGGCAGCTTGCTTGGCGAGCTGCAGTTGATATGTGTAAGACGATATCCCAACTTGCACTTCAGGTGATTTATGACATTGCAATATATTATTTAATTCCTTTCTTTCTGCAGAAAAGTCTCGAATCAGGCTAAGTATTCTTATTACGTTTGGTCATGTAACAGGTTAGGTACCTAGATATGCATCTGAGATGGAGTGATCTTGTTAGTCCTGATCAGAGCCTCCTGGATGGAAAAGGTCCCGAGTCAGAAGCATCTTCCTTTAGAAATGCTTCATTATGCCATAAAAGAAAAGTTGGAAATGAGGTTAGATACTGTGTTGCTTTTGGAAATCAGAAGCATCTCCCATCTCGTGTCAAGAAGAGTATAATAGAAGTAGAGCAAAGTCAAGAGGAGGGAACGGAAAAATATTGGTTTTCTGAGTCACGGGTTCCTTTGTATATGATAAAAAATTATGAAGAAAACCTGGAAAAAGATCTCCCCTCAGCCAACAAGTTCGCTAATGCACTTCCCAGTTTGCAGAAAAGGTGCTTGGTGGCTTCTTGTAAAGATGTATTTTCTTATCTTGCACAGAAGAGAGATGGCAATGCTAAACATTGTTGTGCTTCATGTGAAGCGGATGTGTTACTTAGGTACCCATTTAATGTATATTTCAAAATTCCTTTTGAGCTCTTTTACACAATCCTTTATTGATGTGATCCCTCTTCTCCAGGACTGCAGTCAAGTGCAATACATGCCAAGGTACCAATTGATCAGCTACTTAAGATATTGTAATTTGGCTCGTATGTCAGTCTGTGTATGAGCAATTGATCTATTAAATATCTGAGAATTTTTCTTGTAGGTATATTTCACAAGGATTGTACAATTAGTTCAACAGCTATTGCTAATGAGGAGACTGAGTTTATGACCTCCTGCAATCAGTGTTACCAGAATAGGTCTTTAACGCAAGCTGAAAGTAGCCATGAATCTCCAACTAGTCCTTTACTCATTCAAGGAAAAGACATTCCCATTCTCGTGTCAGCCAGAAAAGGAGGAAAAGTTGGTAGTTCCAGTAATCCATCTGCATCCACAGTTGGTAGTTCTAGTAATCCATCTGCATCCTCTGCGACTCGAAAGCATTCTTCTAAGATGAAGCATGCTAGTTCAAATTTGGTGACACGATGGAAGCACCACTGGGGTGTTATTTGGAGAAAGAATAACGAGGATACTGGTGATTTTAGATTTAAACACATTCTTCTGAGGAGGAATCCAGATTGTGATTCGGTAAGACCTAGTTGCCGCCTTTGCTCTAAGCCATATGATCCTTATCTTATGTACATCCGTTGTGAAACATGCACAAGTAAGTTTTGTTTCTATGCAGGAATCTTGTATTTTTGTCTTGAGTTTGTTGGTTACCTTTCTTTTGGTTGACAATTAATCTTTTGAGTCACAGATTGGTACCACGCTGAAGCTGTTGAACTTGAGGAGTCAAAGATTTCTGAAGTGATGGGGTTCAAATGTTGTAAGTGTCGTAGGATCAGAATGCCCATCTGCCCTTACTTAGATCCAAAAAGCAAAAGACAATTAGAGGAAAAGAGGATGTGTGCAAGGGCTTCAAAGATGGATAGACAAGGAATTAAGCCTGATTCTGGGTTCATTTCGGAGCTACAGGAAGATGAGGATATGGCCAATCCAGCTTTAGAGGATAATAAGCCTCTTGTTTCTGTTGTTGAAGAATTCACCTCACACTTTCCAGTGGATGATTGTGAACGGAATGTGGAAACTATATCAGTGTCAGGTCAAAGAGAACAGCCAGTCAAACTTCATAGAGAGAAAGAGACTGCTTTGAAATCTTCTTCTGAGTTATCCACTCCTCTTGGAGAAAACACAGTGTTTCCTAAAGAAGAAATGCCAACTCATGTTGAACGGAGTGCTAAACAGCCAGTAAGAAGAAATGTAAGACTTGAGAAGGATTTGGGTACCCTTCTTGCAAACAATCCCCTGAATGACTTATCCACCCCTTCTATAGCTGAAGTGGATACGTCAAGGGAGAGTTCCAAGGAATATGGTCACGAATGCAAGTATATGGAGTTTGAGCCTCAGACCAGTCTCTCTTTCAATGAATTACTTGCATCTGATGAGCTTGGCCCATTGGATGGAGTTGACTCGTTTGCCGCTTTAAACAAGGATGTCGAAACATCATCAAGGTTTCTACCTGATAAGAATGCTGATACGTCTTATGTCAAGCACGGGCCTGCAATTAGCAAAATATCTACTTCTGCTTTTGCAGTTCCATGTAAGATGTGTTCACTTAAAGAACCACACCCTGATCTTTGTTGTGAAACATGTGATATATGGATCCACCGTCATTGTTCACCTTGGGATGATGAGGAGTCTGGAGAAGATTGTTGGAAGTGCGGCAACTGCAGGGAATGGAGATAATTGATGCTTAATCACTTTTAGGCCGGTGCATCTTGGGCACACATAATGGCTGATTGAAGGGGCTTACCAGTGCTACTTTTCATCACAATATGAGAATGAATCAAAATGAGCAGGCCACTCGTGATGTCTGCCAAGTAAATTAGTCACCTACAAATTGATTGGCTTTGCATGGTGATTGTTTTTTCAGAAAAACCAATGCACATATTCCTTTAGGAAAGATTATGAGGAGGTTGCATTAATTTGCTCCAGCCTTGATGGATAAGCAACCTTTCTCATTGGTGCTTATCTGATATTTTTAACTGTAAAAAGAGGCTTTCAGTTACCAATTCTTTTCTCTATATTTTCGAACTTAATTGAAAGAAAACTTAAAATGGAAAGAGGAAACTAATGATGGATAGAATTTATGTTCTTGATTGCATATGCGTTTATCAGTCAAATGATCTCATCTTCATCTATTACAAGACTTCCTTGCAATTATAAACCGACTTTGCTAGAGTTGTAAATGCTACTGCGTTCTTAAAATCTTTTGCTTTCTGTATTTCCTTCCAACTTTTTGACACTCAAAATAATAGGGGTAAACTATGTGAACTCAGTATTTTGTAAAGAGATGAGTTGAGCAAAATAATCCTCTGCTGATATTGAGAGTTATCATGTAAATCACCTTTAACACATCTTCAAGACAATTCATTCAACGCTCTATTTCTTTTTCCTAATTATAATCATAGGAAACTAAAATACATAGGGGCAAACCAATGTGGAACTTACAAACACCGAGTGAACCGATTGTGTAAAGCCTCTGACTAAAGACGAATATAAAATTTAAAGGAGATGAAATAATAAATAGACCCTCACATCTAAAGACTACAGACCTCACAAAAGCACAAGGTATATGTGCAAAAGAATCTCAAAACTCCGTCCCAGAAATCCAATGATATGCTATGCCGATCACAAGTCTCACCCTCTCTTCCGCCAGCCCTGGCATCCCGTTTCTCAGTGTCCATCTTGCCTATGGGACGTGTGGGTTGTGCGATATAAACAAATTTTACAGCCGTCATTTGTGGACAAATACACCACAAAATTGAAAACCACTTAAAGCAAACCAGCAAGCAGCGCCCCGGGGTCTGATACTGGTGGAGGTGGGGAGGTTGGCTGAGGTTGGGGAGGAGTTGGTGGTGCAGCAGCCGTGGGAGCTGTAGGGATAATAATCAATTGTTCCTTAATGAACTCCTTCAGCCTACATAGTGAGAAGAAAGTTCGAAAGTTAATAATAAGTTGGTTATGAACACCAAGAAGTCACATTACAAATGCACATTTTGGTCGTACTCGAATGTAAGAGCAGGATCTCCAGAAGCAACTGTCATACGCAGTTGAGTTCTATCAGCTGGATCTGTTTCTATTCTTACCTGTATACAACCATAGAAGTTAGATAATAGTTGCACATTTTGTAGTTTCAACCATATGATACATTATACCGCTGACATCCTATGAATGTACAAGAATTACCACCTCCATCAGAAGGAAATGACAAGTCATACAATATCTAATTGAATCACTTATAAATTAAGGATATTCTACAGAACATTAAGGCCCAAAAACCACAAGGCCCTTAGCTTACCAAACACAACATGGCTCGTGTACTGTCGGAGTAGAAAGTTGTGCTAGCAACCAAATTATTTGTATTTGGATCCTGAATAAGAAATCATAAAGTGCAATTTAACAAATAAATTCCCATGGACAGAGCCAAACTAGAAGAAAGATAAAAGATCAAAAACTTACAAGCCCTGGACAAACCATCAAATGTAAACTGTTGAACAGGTCTGCCATTTCCGGAAGTGACATTGGTCTTACACCTCTAACCTGGTCATATTAGCCAAATAAGTTAAGAGACGGTGATTGGGATTACATTGTAAACTACATATACAAAGGTCGAAGTCCAGGATGTTACTATTAACGTTCTTATTCTCATACATACAGATTACAGAAACATATGTAAATTCCACAGGTCAAGCAAGAATTAAAAATACATACCACTTCTTGGAGCTTCAGTGGTGGCCCAGAAAGTGACCTCCACTGTGGGAAAAACTCTTCGGCAGATACTGTTATAGGCTGAAGAAACTTATTCAAGATGGCAGGAAGTCGAAGTTTAACATTAACCTATAAAATGCACAACTACATCAATACACACATCACTTATCACTATAAGAACTGTGGATTGATGATCAGAAAACAAATGTCTCATACCAATTGCGCCCCAAAATTATATGAGAAATCAAGAACCGCCACATCCCTACTTGGACGGAGGTTGACTACTTCAAGTGGACATTGAACCTGCAGGAGTTCATTGCGCCAGGTAATCAAGAGTGAAAAAAGACAGACAAGAACAAGTGCAGGAAGTCCACTCCTAATAGAAGCACAATAATAAACTAACCTGTGCACGGGGAGGAATAGTCTCGGGTACTAATGACAATTCCATTCTCAGATGAGATGGGGGCAATATCAAAGCCCGAACTGAAACAAGTGGAGCTGTATTCTTATTTCCCAAGAAGAGGACAAGTCGTCCATGATGTGCTCGCCACTCTGCTTTTGTGCCGATCTGGAATTGTGTAAACAAACTAAACTAAGTGCTGAGAAGTACATCAATGACGGTAGCAAAAAAATAGACATTGTAAGTACCTGAATATAAGGATCTTCATACAGTATACCACTGTCTTTGAGGATCAAGGCATGAAACCTTTCTGCAATATTTCCTATTGGCTACAACCATAAAACATAAAACAAGATGGTCAGAAGCATGAACTTAGAGGTGATGAGGAAACTACATTCTGAATTTGAAATGTTGATCATATCAGACTTAAGCGAAAATCAGTTACTCCCGCTGTCCCAATTTATATGACTCACTATCCTTTTTAGTCACCTTAAAAGAATGAAACATTTCTATATATAGTAACAACTTAACTTTAAAATGTCCATTTTACCCTTAATGAAATGATTTATAACCACACAAATATCTCTGACTTATTTTACCCCACAAGTTTCAAAAGTCTCTTTTCTTTCTTAAAATTCCGTGCCAAGTCAAACTAAGTCATATAAATTGGGACGAAGGATTAAAACAACATCCACTGACCAGAGACAAATATTTGTGGTCATAGAATGAATGCCCATCTTAGTCAAATAACAATGGAACCACAAGACAGAAGGAGGCAGCATCTTTCTTTCACAAAATTAGAAGTCATCACATGAAGCCCGAAGGTAAAGCAAAATTACCAAAGTCGGACCAGAGCAGTACCTGGACTGTTGCAGTCTGTTCTTCAACAGGTGCAAGTGCTAGTGCATCCTCTGCATTTGGAGCAACGCCGACACCAGAACCCAAAGTATGGGCAGGTTGGGTGGTAGCAGGTTGAGGGCCTTCAATAGCCAATGGACCTAAAAGATCTTCCAGAACATCAGGTGAAGGTGCTGACGGAGGTTGAGGATCCACAACAGTCAAAGTTCCATTTGGCTCAGTCTCCCCTTGATCTGCTAAGTTGCGATCCTGACCATGAAAAAAATGTTAATCACAGTATATTCACCATTGAAAAATTAAATCCTCACTTCAGCATAATGGTGCAAGAAACATCTTACCACATTGGTCATGCTTGGAACCTTCACCATACCAAGGTGACTGACAGGTGGAGTACCATTAGCAGAGGGTTGATCTGTTACTGCTAGAGCATTAGAGGTCTGCTGCTGTGCACGTAACTTGATTGCACTTTGTTCAGCAGTATCAGCCTCAGAATCTTCAGCTTTTTTAATTAATGAGGACTACATCCAAAGAGAATTTGTGGCTAAAATCAATGATAACTAAAAAATGGAACAGAGTAACAATATAATGTATTCTTGTGACAGCATAATGTAGCTGAAGGCCATCCCTCAAACCAAAAGGTCAATTATGCAAACACATGGTAGATGATAATTAATCAAAAGTAAAAGTTGCTTGCACACCTGTCGCTCAGGGAACTTAGGCATTTCAGCTAAGACATCCATTAAAGCTGCACCTTTCTTACACAACTCTAAGTATTCCACAGCTCGTTGCTGTATTTCAGCATCAATGCAACTCTCATATCTGAGATATTGTACAGTGCTATCCATTAGCTGAATACATTTGGATATATTGGCGCAATGAACAACATCCGAGATACATAAATTACATCACTCTAAAAAAACTTACTTTCTGAATATTGCCAATATCAGATTCTGTAGCTCAGGGTCTGGTGGTTGTGTATGCATCAAAATTTTTGCGTATGTTGAAAGAAGAATAGGAATTGTTGAAGTCCTGAACAATATAATTGGTGTAAGATAACAGAAAAAATCAGAAATGATGGCAAACCGAGAATAAATGTTAAAATGTCCTTACGAAACAGTAGGAAGCTTCTCATGAATGAGGTTGAAGATTTCTTTTGGGCTACATCCTGGCCTTCTGGCAAGAAGATGGCTGTATTCTCCAAGGATATATGCACTTACCTGTTCCATCACACAATACCAAAATTAAATATTCCATTAGCTTCAAAATAATATTTTATTTCCATCATTGACATGAAGTAGGACCTGCACACATCAAGATTTATTTAGAATAGAAACTTGTGGAAAAGAAACTTTGCTCTTTGAGAGCTTATGTTTGAACTGTTGCAATTAGTCTGTAAAACCTGAAAAAAAGCTGAACAATAAGAGAAAATGTCCGAAACTTTTTTTGTTAGCTAAACCTATATGACAGGGTTAGGTATTGTAGCCAACAATGAACTACAAGGCAACCCATATTAGTTAGAGGAGGCAATCCAAACCTTGTCTTAAGGTGTTATATGTTCGAGTCTGCAAGCTTGAACCAAGAGGAAGCCCATGCAGTATTATTAAAAACCACTACCTTTTCATTTAAGGCAAGTGTGCAAAGTGAGGGGTTATAGTTTCATGGATTAAGGAGTTGTTTGGATTGGCTTTTTAAAAGTCATAAGTTGGAACACTCAACTTTCAGCCCTACTCTGGTTCTATGAATTGTCAACTTTAACGAATTGGTTAATACTGGCATTATCAGAAGCAAAGCGCAAAAAAACTCTTGGGGCTTTAAGTGCAAAGCGCAAGTAAGGTGCGAGCTTCAATGAAAAAAGGTGCAGATACTTGTTGGCAAGAAAAAGTATGCCTTCGAATCTTGATGAACAATACTGAAGTGCACATTAAGCTAGGCAAAGCGCTCAACATGTTTTGAGCCTCGCTTCAGGGCTTAAGCACCTTTCATAACACTGAATCATAGTACTAAATTTATATATGTTTGGTTCTTTTAGCCGTTGTAACAAAAAAGAAGTGTGTTCCACATATCGCTTTTCGCTTCAAGCCCGTTGACCTTGCCATCTTTTGCACTTTTCACTTTTAAAAGCATCAAGCCCGTGTAAAACCGAGACATGCAAAACCATGCCTAAAATTATTAAGGACATGGCTTAACTTTTGAATCTTCAAGAGGTATGGGGCATGCACTAGAACAAGATGCAACAGGTCTCTCTTTAAGGTTTAGGAGATGGTGAACAGGTGAAGATCATAGAGAAGAAAGTTTTCTTCAGTGGTGTATTGACATCTTACGGACATCTCAAGTCAAACTCTCTCTAAACTGTGGGAAGGAACATGTTCAGCCACTCTTCCACCTGGAATCAAATATCTGAGACTTGGTTTTCACTACTCATTCCATGTGCCTTCAGGTGATCAGAGCAACCTCTAATTACAATGTCTTAAGAGTATTTTATCACGAATTGCCAATGTTAATTAAATTATTAAAATAAGATGTTGAGATTTCTGAGCTGCTCATGAGTTCCAATAGGAAAAATAAATATAATCAACCTTAGCAAACACAAACCCTAACATTAGATTAACCCCTTCAAACAGTTTACTCCAGTGGTTAGATTTCCACAATTTGCATTCCTGTCATAGTTGACGCTGCACTGCAGTGTTAGTATCCAGTGCTCTTACAGCAAGTGTTCAGTGTATCAAATTACTGGGTTAGCCATTCCTATTCTCAGCTAGCAATGCATTGCATGACAATTCCGCCGCCAAAACATCACATTTATGCAACATCCACAGGGTCTATAATTTATTATTTTGAGAAAGTAACCTTTGTTGTATAATATTAAGTGCAGCATATAATGTTTAGCTGTCCATGATTACAAAAAAAGAAAATAGGAAGATGTTCTATTCTATTAACAAGTTACAGATATCCTAGAACATCAACAAAAGATTCTATGTCTTCCATCTATTCATGTTTACACCAAAAATATAAAAGGACTAAGAAATATCTTCATCTTCAGGATGGTTTATAATTTTTCATTTACATTATAAAGTGTTATAGCAAAAGACCGCACCTTGACCATTGTTTCATGAATGGCAGGCTTATCAAGATATTCTCTGGCTTTCAAAGCTGCATATGGCTGAGGAAAGAAGTTTGAAAATAAGACGCAGAGCAGACTGAATTCCACCTAAAAAGAAGCTGAGACCACACTGTACCAATGGAAGGACAACTATAGTTACCTGAAGATCTTCATTGTTTGTAACAAACTGCACAACACGGAACCAAATGTCATCACTGACAAAATCGCCAGCCTTGTCAATTAGTTGAAGAATGACATCGACATACCTGATGTGAAACAGGAATACATTCTTAGATGCTATCAAATCGTATACCAACAAGGAAACAGTTCTCAGAAGAAACTAGATCTGAGTGCTCAAAAAAAGAAGAGTAAAGGCTAGAGCTAGATATGCACGGATAATAGACGAGATCTTTGTATAAAACAATCTCTCAAGCATGACTTCACATAGTACATGACAACAATGCGCATTTTCTGTTCCATATCAATTTCATACCATGACAGATCAGGAGCAAACTTCTCTGCAAGAATAGCTATTTTAAGCGACAGTTCTTCACGCATCACGAACTCTGCTGTACTGAGATACTGAAAACACATAAAATTAGTTGCATATTTTCTTTTTTACCTTCTTCAACATTTTCATCACATAGAGAAGATATCTAAATACAATGAAAAGGAAAATTGAATATAACTCACAGTCAGGTGTTTATATACCTGTAATAATTCTTCTACTATGTCCTTTGCATTAGTAACATCACACATACCATATAGTAAATCAAGGGCACGTCTTCTAATGCTGTATAGAGTAGTTAACATCAGTAAAGGAAGCAATTAAAAACTCTGAGTTGGAGAACATGTGCTAAACTGTTAAAGTAACAGGGGATAGGCTTTACAAGGAATCTCTTTCCCTGAATTTATCAAAAAGGAAAAAACAATCTTAACAAAAAATATTGCAGATAATCAAATAAGACTCCAGATGTATTATCACTTATCAGACAATTGATAAGCAGTGATAGCCAATCCAATTAGTTTAAGAAGTTATCAATTTCCAAAAGAATTTAACTTTGCTTACAAGCAGATGTCATAATATGGAAATCTTAAAAATAGAATATTTCCAATTTAATACTCATACTACACCTGATATCAGGGTCCTTCAGTGAGGTAATGATTTGAGCTTGATGTCGTTTTATAATATCCTGTACATCTGTAACCATCAACATCCGAGTCATATTCTCCTGCATTTTGGCAATAATAACATAGGGAATCAGACAAACGTCTAGGTTGGCATGCTGTTAACTGGATTTGTTTGCACATTAGTTTGTGAGAAATTTGGCATATATAGGACGACCATGTTACATAGTGCCACTGATGAACTATAAAACCTCTTACATAGGTAAAATAAAAATGATTTAAGAAATAACAGGAATTAGCATGCTGCTACACTTACCAAGCCAAGATAACGAATATTTGGTTCACGGACAGCAATGAATTTCCCAAGCAATGCAACACACTGAGACATCATTTCCTTTTCGGCATCAAGATGCATGACCTGCAGTAAAGCGCTTAGAATTCAACCCTCAAGTTTTCCAAAAAAGCAGGGGAAACAAAAGAATTTAACCAGCAGTCAAGTTTTGAAGATCTAAATAGTGCCAAATAGCATGTCTTAGCATGTAAGTGCACAAAGGGTTAAGAGGGCAAATTTTTCTTGATGAAAAAGCAGCAATCTGATAAAAGAGCAGCTCTCAGAGTGGCAAGAAGAGAAGCACAAGATTAGTTTTGACTTACAGATAACAATGCACCACTATATTTGAAGAGAACTGTTCTCCATACAAACTAATTTACTGAAATGTCATATGCCAGAGCCATTAGCACTGAAATTCACATAAAGCATGGAACTGTACCTCAAGATGTGCAGGATAAGGACTTGATAATTAGAAACTTACAAGAGCAAGGGCTTCAAATAGGACTGCATGTGATGCATTATTTTTGTTCACATTTTTCACCACGTCAGTCCCCATCAATATCCGTTGTAAAACCTAAGTAATATTGAAAATAAAATGAGTTCTGGACATGACTCCAGATTATCTTTTTCCTGGCATGTACAAAAATATGGTATTTTGCAGTAAAAAAACTTCTTTTAGAGATGATATACCTCAAACAATGATCTTCTAGTGCTTGGATCTTCAATAGTCGGGAAATATTGAAGAGCCCTCATCGTCTTCACCTGAGATCAAAATTTAAGATGATATGTGAGCAGAGATCTTGATACTTACTGGCATTGGTACATCAAATTTATGATTTACAGGATCAGCCCATACATTCACCCAATTTTCAATATAACTATCATTCAATTAGTAAGCATAAGTGTACTTCAAGGTTCATGGGCTGCAGTTTTATCCACAGGAAATACTGGCTTGGGTATATTCAACAGTAACAAGTAAACAGACCTGAAGCCAGGGAGACGGTATCCCATAGTAAGTATATTCTTGTGGAATATCTTGGTTCCTGGCAAGCCTTTCCAACACTCTAACACATTTTGGAAGACAACTCCAATATGCTTCATGGTTATTAGCCACTAATGCAACTAGAAGGCTCATGGAAGATGTCAAGACACCAAAATCCCGTTCATCTAGTAGTTGTGCCATCCTATCTGACCTGGAATTTGAGGAAAACTCCAAACTGTTGAAAGACAAGTTAAGTCATCCCATAAACTATTTAAATACAACATTACACATACCAGCCATCAACATTCACAACATCAGGATTTTTCCTAAAAAGACGCAAGAGACATAAGGCAGCCTTCTTCCTCACAAGTGGCCTACAACTACTTGATATCTTGCAGTACAAAAAGAAGGAAAAAGAAGAGGGTCAACATCACTTTTGAAACTCTGAAATACCAGCTCAATGCAGCAAGTATCACTTACGAGTAACTTCTGAACATCAGGTGCCAGAGATTCAGCAAATTCCCTTCCCCCAATATTTCCAACCTGTGGATATACATGCAAATTAAATTTGTAATATTGATAAAAGAACCACAAAGCTTCAATTCACTTAGCAGACAAAAAATTCCTTCTAGGAAAAGTACATGCATATATGCAACTAAAAAACCACAAAACATTTGCAACTCGTACCAAAGTCAATGCTAGACACTGGAAAGTTTCATTGCGACCAATTATGTCATTGCGTACTGTATTAATTGCTAATCTCAAAAAATCGTGGTTCTCATTGAGCAAGCATGATGTCACTATGTACCCAACCTGCAAATCACCAAAACAAAAATAATCAGTCGAATCTTTAAGTCCTTGCTTCAAATATATACAAGAAACAGAAGCTGTAGCTTAGTAAAGACTAGAACATGCACCTCCTCAGTCTTACACTAGTTGTGTGTAGGGAGATTAACAAGTGAAAAAGACTTAAACATAAAATCATTCTCCCTATAACATAATAGCATTCTCAAACAATTTTTTTTTGATAACCAACTACTTCAATCAGAACAAAACCATGGTTTCAATAGTGTAAAGAGAAACTACAGCTGCAAATACATATCTCAACTGCTACAAAGAAATAGGATTACCTCATATTACCATAATTCAAAGGTGTTATCCATGTGATTGAATGAAAGAAGAATGTGGAGATACCTGTTTCTCGGGATACTTCGGAGCAGATATCAAAGATACAGCTTCCATGTGACCAAAATCCACATCATAACCAAGCATATAAATGTAAAGCATTTTCCAGACATATTTCTTCTTCTCATAAGGTGTCAACCCCTGTTGCGAAAAAAAAAGTATAGAACTCCATCAATAGGATTGAAACCAATTAAATTTCGCAGACAAAAGAGCTGACCACACTAAATAACAAATTAAGAAACACAGAAATTAAATGGGCAAACAGAATAAAGAATAACAAGAATGGAACAGACAGACAGCTCTACCCACATTAACTAAACAAATTTAAGAAACTCAAAAATTAAATAAGCAAATAGAGTAAAGAAAAAAGGATGGAGCATCTGCACCCAGGTATTTAAGTAAGAGAGAGAGAGAGAGAGAGAGAGGAAAGAAGCGACATAGAAACATCATGATCTGTTGTCTGAATATTCTGAAAGAAAAGATGCTAGTTTTAACTTGTAAGGTCTGAACTTGATTTGTTGTAATTCATTGAAAACAGCTCAAGTTATATACATAATTATGCTTTTATACATCTCGATATCCTTAGCATGTACAACAACATTCCCAGTGTGGTCCCACGAAGAGGGCTCTAAGGAAAGGTAGAGCGTACCTAAACCTTACCCTATATCACAGGTAGAGTGATTGTTTCCGATGGACCCTCATCTCTATTGTGACCAAATAAAGCTCTTGTTTAGATCCATAGATTTGTGTTGGTACTATACTCCAGGTTGTCTCCTATCTTAAAAGAGTGGCACGGTCTACAATGGTTGTGAATGATG
This sequence comes from Solanum aculeatissimum, assembly GCA_038996855.1. Classification (NCBI taxonomy): domain Eukaryota; kingdom Viridiplantae; phylum Streptophyta; class Magnoliopsida; order Solanales; family Solanaceae; genus Solanum; species Solanum aculeatissimum. Next base: position 70,187 of record JBCEWC010000137.1, read on the forward strand.
TACAATTGGAATTGGTGTTGTAGCAGCTATCCGGTGGAATTAGTCGAGGTGTGTGCAAGTCGGCCCGAACACCACAGTTATAAAAAATGGCTGTGAATGATCCACTTAACTAATTTCAAGAATAGTGAAAGTATGACTGCCTTTTCCATTTTCATGCAACTCAGAGACAACATAATACCAAAATATGAAGATCAACACCTGCACATCAATGGTGTGTAAGATCATATTGTTTTCCTTTGTCTCCAGTCTAATAGATCTCTTTAGTCTTTCATTTGAGAACCAATTAATTATACATCTATAGATTACTCAAATGTATATATACACACATCCTAAATGGCATACATTTTCTCAGATTCTGTCAGTATGGAGTTGTTTTCGGACATTACTAGTTTCCTATAGAGGTAGAATAACACGATTATCATTGTAAAAAGGATGTTTTTGTCCTACCAATTGAATAATAGTGTCTCATCTTATCAAAAGAAAAAAATGGCACACTTTCTTTCATCAATAAAAATGTTTCTCTTCCTATTAAAAAAAGTTATTCTCTGATAAAACTATGAGTATATATAGAGAATAAAGAGAGATTAATTCCTATTCATAAGCCCCTTTCATCCTATCGATAATTTTTGGGACTGAGTGAAAGGGTATACTAAAAAAATTATAAGGATATACTACTGTTCTTATTCAATACTTAACGTCTTGGCATCCTATAAGACTGAAAAGGGGTCAAAATTATAAGGATATACTACTGTTCTTATTCAATACTTAACGTCTTGGCATCCTATAAGACTGAAAAGGGGTCTTTTTCTTTTGGTTTTTGCTCACTTTAACTTTATTTATAACCAAGAAATTCCCGAGGACAAGTGCACAAGGTTAAAAACTCGGTGAACGTGGGCTCACCTTCTCTACTCTTTCTGCTTAAAATACAGGATTTTTTTCTTCGGCAGAATTTTGAACTGCACTCTTACCAGTAGACAGAACCCCTAGGGTAAAGGATATAGCGGCATTCTTATTCAGAGCATAGCCTCTTAGAATCCCTATAGGATTAGAAAGGCATTCTTCTTTTACTTTTTGCTGCTTGTAATATTCAGCACCATCATAGTGCTGCTTTAAATACAATTACCTTTCTCTCTCTTGAAAGAAAAAAAGAGAGATACCAGCATTCTTATTTCTTGAGAGGAAATGTTTGTAAAGGGTTGTAATATTTGTCTTGTTTTCATGTCGAGGACAAAGAATTCCACAAGTACTGACTATAATTTCTTATGACATACAAACTTCCAGCATTAATATGCCAAGCATAATGACCTTTAAGTGGCCAGAAGAGTAAACTACTGATGCCTTGTCCTAAAATCTGTTTTCTTTTTCAAAATGATGGGCTAAAGAGTAGGTCAAAAGAAGGATACAATAAATAAACCATTTCTAAGTATTTCTAGAATGCTGAAACTCTGTGAGCAAAAATTATGACGTCGACAACTCTGCCCGACCCTTGGTGAGCAGAGTTACTTGGTACCTAAGTTGGGAGAAAAAGGTAGCAAATACCCGATAGAATAATCGAGATGCACTATGCACATAAGCGAACACAGATATCACTGTTATAAAAAAATATTACAGCACAAAAAATTGAATAAGTTGGCAATTCAATCATTATAATTTCACTGCATTTGCCTTGTTTATATCTGAGTGTGTCCTCCGATTCCAGTTTTTTTTAATTTATTTGCACCGGGTGTCCGAGTCTCTTAGAGCCCCGAGTAATCCCGCACAGGAATCTAAACTCCTTCCAAACTAATATTTGCCCCATTCCTTTGGTAATAAATAGCCATATGTAGTGTCACTAACATTAGCTCAAAAAAAGTTTTGTAACTCTTCTTTTCTCCTCCCTTCATTCACTAATATCCTCTTTGATTGAATAAGAAAAGGAGGCTTCACGAGATGTTTTATTGTCCATAGAAAATGCCTTTGAAAATAATCAACGCTTACAAAATTGCTATCCAGTTAACTCCTTCCCCTCCTTTGAATAGCACCTCATGAAAATCCTTTGAGAAATCTTCATTAAGAATCTAATTCTACATTGACCTTTTACTAACTTTTTTCTACTTCAAAAAAAATTCTAACTCTACATCTTTCTTTGTGTTTAAGCTAGTTCAATGTCCAATATTTAAGACATGGGATCTAAGTTCAATACCTTACATATGCAAGAAACCTACAGAAGCATAGATATATTTTTTTTGGTTAGTACAATATTCTCGGTAGATGAATGTATACTAACATGCACCTTAACAAACAACGCGGTCCTAGCAAGAGCATTATCTTGTATCAATAACATAGTACAAAAAACTTGATGTTGTTCTGGTTTTAAAGCCAACCCTTCTCATATCCCTTTTACCCTGCACAATATTCTAGTAAATGCTTAAAATTGCAGAATCATAGCATTCTCAGTAAGCAATACTCCCTCCCTCCCAATTTATGTGACACTCTTTCATTTTTTAGTCCCAAATCTACGGGGTGGGGGTGGGGGGTAGGTATGACAAGGGAAACCCACAACCACCCTTTGGGTGTGCACAGGGTAAAACCCACGCTCCTATGGAATAGCTCGCAAACCACACAAGAGAGGTAAACCCGCACTGGGCTCGACCCAGAAGACAAAAATGACACGTTTGTTTATTTAATTACAATTTAACTTTGAACTTCTCATTTTACCCTTAATAAGATGATTTATATCCACATAAATGCCTATGACTTATTTTAGACTACAAGTTTCATATATATACCTTTTTTTCTTAAACGTGTGCTCAGTTAAACACCATCACATAAATTTTTCTTTGAGAATGTTTCAGAAACACCATCACATAAATTGTGACAGAGGAAGTAACTATTTTAGATGCTACTTTAAAGTCTTTAACTGCTCCCTCAGTTAAATTTTACTTGTCCACTATTCCAAAAATAAATTTCACGTTTACTTGAAACTTTTAGCATATCAATAAAGACAATTATTTATTTTCATGCTTTACCTGTAGCATTACTTACTTATTCTCTAAAGTATTTTCCAAGACCTAATACTAAACATCAATTAATATAAGTATTTTAGTAAACCACTCATATCAATCCTTGTTTCTTAAGGGGCATGCATAGTCCAAAGTGGACAAGTAAAAGTGAATGGAGGGAGTATGTTGCATCTTAAGAGAGCGCCATCTTTTCAACCAAAAAAAAAAAATAGAGCGACATCTACCAGATGGGATCTAAAAATTTCTACAGCTTATACCTAGATTTTGCTTCAAACTTCTATCCTTTACATGATAACACATATAAGGAATTTATATAATTAAAAAAGCATTTTTCCCCCTTATGTCAACTTAGTCCAGCTAATAATATGTTAGGGGCACAGTTCTTAAGGGGTTGAACAGATACGTCCACAAGAACCATTTAAAAGGTAAAACGAATTATGTGGATATATGGTCCACATTAAGATCGGTGCATAGACCACAGAATTGTTCCATTTGCACAATCACCACAAAGTGATTCCTCACAATTCTAATTTTTATTCACGCTAATGAAATCATCAGAATTCAGATTAGAAAATCTAAGAGATATCTTTTCCTGACAAGTGCCATTATGAAAGTCAATAAAGCTGGACAAGAAGGTTCACCTTCACACTGCTATCTTAACTAGCCTAAATCCGGGCATTCTTTACCGTAAAAACAAATAATTAAGCATCTCGCAGGTTCAAAACCAGAGTAAGCATCTTGCAGGTTCAAAACCAGATTAAGCATCTAGCAGGTTCAAAACCGGATCAATTCAAATAGCTCCACAATGAATTCAATTCTTCCACGGAATACTTATACTGTCAAGTGTCAGAGACAAGCATGAATTCAATAAGTGAATGTTGCTTTCTAATTAACTACCAGATAAACCCATTCACTCGTCGACATTCAATTTAATCCTACAATACCCCGTCCCTAAGCAGTTTAAACCTAAACCAGGAAGCAAAGAACATCATGCACATAACATATACACAACATAGCTCATAGTACAGAAAACCCAATAACCCTTCAACTAAAGCTAAAATCTTAGGAAAACCAATTATTGCAAAACAATAAATGGAAAGGCAAACTCATCACATACATCTATTTATACATCTATAAAATACTCCCTCCGTTTCAAAAAGAATGACTTGGTTTGACTTGGCACAAAGTTTAAGAAAATAAAGAAAACTTTTCAATCGTGTTCTCCTAAATTAAATTAAAGTTAATGTTAAATGTGCCAAAATGCCCGTTAATCGTGTGGTTGTAATCATACCACATGGAAAGTTAAAATTAAAGTTTTGCGAAAAAAGAAAATAGGTCATTCTTTTTTAAACAGACCAAAAAATAAAGGAAGTCATTTTTTTTAAAAAGAGAGAGTAGCAAACAAATCCAATCTCAACTAGTTGGGATAAAGGGGGTAAAAGTGTAAAGTTGTGACCTTTTCGTTTTTGAAGCAAGTATGAACATCGCCAAGCTCTTTATCTACACTTTTAACATGTCAAGAAAAGGCAATTATTTTTTTCCTTATGTTGCCCTTAACATTAATTATTTATTTCCGAATTTGTTTCTATGACCTAATACTAAACATCAATTAATATGGGTATTCTGGTAAAATACTCATACCAATCATTGTTTTTTAAGGGGCATGCAAAGTCCAATGTAGACGAGTGAAAATGCATGGAGGGAGTATGTTAGATCTTAAGAGAACACAATGTACCAGCTCAGATCTAAAAAGTTCTACAGCTTATACCTAGAGTTTGCTTCAAACTTCTGTCCTTCACATGATAACGCATATAAGGAATTCGGATTTTACTCCAGTCTATATAATAAAGCGCTCATTTTTTTCCCTTCTGTCGCCTTAGTCCATCTAATAGCATTAGGGGCGCAGTTCTTAAGGTGTTGAACAGATACGTCTATGAGAACATTTCAAAAGTTAAAGCGCATTATGTGGGTATGGATCCACATTAAGATAGGTACAGTCAGCTTTTGCATAGACCACAAAATTGTTCCATTTGCACCATCACCACAAAGTCACTCCTCACAACTCTAATTGTGATCCATGCTAAAGAAATCTTCACAATTCATCATCATCCATTAGAAAATCTAAGAGATATCTTTTTCTGACAAGTGCCGTTACGATATTGAATAAAGTTGAACAAAAAGATTCCCCTTCACTCTGCAATCTTAACTAGCCTAAATCCGGGGATTCTTTACCAAACAAGCAAATAATTAAGTATCTCACAGGTTCAAAACCGGATCAGTCTAAATAGTTTCACAATGAATTCAAATCTTCCACAGAATACTTATACTGTGAAAGACAAGCATGAATTCAACAAGTGCATGCTGCTTTCTAATTAACTACCAGATAAAACCCATTCACTTTAACCCTACAATATCCCATTCCTAAGCAGTTTAAACCTAAACCCGGAATCAAACAACAGCACGTACCACTTATAACATATAATACACAGTATAGATCATGGTACCAAAACCCCAATAACCTTCAACTAAAGAAGCTAAAATCAAAGGAAAACCAATTACTGCAATAAATGGGAAGGCAAATCCATCACATACATCTATCTATAAAATAGCCAACAAGTTCGATCCTAACTAGTTTGGAATATATGGTAAAGTTGTTACCTTCTCGTTTTTGAAGCGAGTACGAACATTGCCCAGCTCTTTATCAACACGAAGACGTTCCTGTTCTTTGTTCTGGCAATTACGAATATCGCTGATGAAAACTGACAAACCTCTCATGCCGGATAACGCCATTTCCGTTCAGATCCAACCCGAGAGGCTTTTCGTAGATCCCTCAAATATTATCACCGAGATCTTCTCCTATAAGATCGACCCTCACAATTCACCTAAATTCCTGTTTGGCCTATACATACAATATCTATGTATGTATATATGTGATGAAAAGGGGTGAGGGCAAGAGGTGGACTGAGAAATTTTGAAAAGCCGTCAGGGCAGTGGAGGAAGACGACTTTTAGTTTAGTTTAATTTGACGAAACATTTCTATTTCCATTTTCATTTTCATTTATCGCGAATTTTAATTTATTATTATAGTATTTATTAGAATTAATTGCTCACTGTTCGTCATGTCAATGTAACGGCTGGGGCCCACCTTTTTTAAACTTGCATGGATTCTCGGGTTACTCTCTTGACCCGAAAATAAAATGTGGATCCATCCATACATCCGGAAGGACTGTAGATGGCTTTGTTTTTGTGATTATGGCGGATTTAATATTTGAGTTTTTGTGTCAACGTCAGGATATTGTGTGTATATATATATTATATTCATAAATTGAAAGGTAAATAAAATATTAAGATGATGTGAGTAATATAAATTTATTAATTACGAGTATGAATTTATAAGAGATTGTTGATCTCGTCAATTATTTTATTTTTTTTCTTTACATTTCACCAAAGTCTCAATTCTACACTTATTTTAAGATTATCTTCTCTTTAACTTTCTTTGTAAGTAAAGGTATTTAATTTGTTTAGTAGTTATTCGGCAATATCAGTGTGTAGTAAGTAATAATTTAAAATCGTTATACGTAAATTATTACAGTACTTACTTTGAAAGAGTATTTTTATGTTGAGTAGTTAATCATTATCATTAAAACTTGCTAGAGGTATCATGGCGGGAGAAGATACTAACAGTTAAATGATGTATTAGTTATGCAGCTATTTCTTTTTTTTATGCAACTAACTGAATGTAATATTATCTATGATAAATTTTACCATAAAATTAATTACTCTATTATCATATTCAAACATTTTTTTGGAATAACGCATGCGCAATAGCTAGAAATTAGTGATTTCTTTCATATGATTGGTTAAAACTTGCTAAACATATCACAACGGAGTTCTGTTCTTGAAAACATGTCCAAAAAAAAATTGCAATGACATCCTAGATCTTGCCAATAATAGTTTTTGTAGGTATAATTTTTTTATGATAGTAATATTAAAATATAGTATTTTATGAAATTTTTTTAATTCAAGTTGATAAATAATAAATTTATCAATTCTCTCAACCTAATAAAAGTACTGTCATGTGGAGTTGGATCTCATAAGTCATAATACAATGTTATTAGGCAAATTT